>OU427006.1:1710000-1752500 GCA_911387935.1 Dolichovespula saxonica | reverse complement strand
CATGCGTATTTACGTGCACAAAGTAACGATTTGTTATAAACAATTTGTTATAAACAATTTGTTATAAACAATTGATGGAAAAAAATTTTTTTGTACTTGCACTATTTGATTTCAGTTAATGTAAATACGCTCGTACATAAAATAACAAATCTGTTATCAGCAATTTGTTATAAACAATTTGTTATAAATAATTTGTTGCAAATAATTTGAAGAATACATCTCTTTTAAACTAATGTTATGTGTAACGCTAGTAGACTCACATATCCAAATACACGAATACATTTTATTCATTTGTTATAAACAATTTGTTGTCGAAATAATTTTTCGTAAATTAATATAACACGATTAATGTATTTATGTTATCTGTGCGTACGATAAACGTAGGAAGAAACCAACGAAGCATTCGGATTTTGATCGAACGAAAACCAGCGGGAAATTCAAATCGCACAGAACGAAATGCAATTTTTCGTCGACGAAAGGTGTGCCTCTTAAACTTTATCTCTCGTTGTTAATTATTTACGGTGGGTTAATGAACGAACGATTAACGTCGCGCTCTTCGCGAGTAAATGATCTCAAAGTCCCTTTCATATTTTTCCCCATCAAAACGCCATAAAATAAATGGGGGAAATGTTTCGTATCCAGAGAAAGCCGACAAAAGTTTTACTTTTCCGTACATTTCTCGCGATACATTTCTATACACGCAAACGTGCCGTGAATTTTTTTTTCTGTTTTCTCTCTCTCTCTCTCTTTCGTTCTTTTTCCCGCATTCCCCTGTGCGTCGTGCTCGCACTTCCCCCTTTTTGTTTTGTTCAAGAAAAATTCGATAGGCGAGAGTAACCGGCAGCCCAACGCCGCGCGTATTTGCTCGCTAAATTACAAAGCCCGTTCGCGTAGGAAATGGAAAATGCATATTTTTTTCGAGATTCTCTATGAACGGTCAACGTCGCCGTTGCGATTTTTTACCGTCAACGACTTCGACGTACCTCAGGCGAGTTTATTTTTCATCGACTTATCCGACCTTCGATGCATAATCAGTGATTCGAAATGAAAGGTAATCTCGACGACGACGTAGCCTGACCACTCGAAACGTGTTCAAATATTAATCACGTGGCAAACGAATCAGTCCTTTATATTATATGCCAATTAATATTTATATCTTTTTCTTCCTCTTTCTTTTTTCTGTTTTTTTTCTTTTTTTTTTTTTTTTTTGCATGCGTCAAAAAAATTTTCTTAAATATCGTAATGGCGTTATCGTAAATGGGTTATCGTAAATGGCGCCTACGTTAATTTTTCACCTTTCAATAAAATGAATCCTACGTTTAATCGTACCAATTGCAATATATCAGAGAGAAACGTTGCGAGTCATTGGGGAAAAAAAAAAAAAAGAAAAAAATTATAATCTATTCGTTCTAAACCCTTGTGAATTATTATAATTGTCGATCATTCTGAATCGTTGGTGAAATGAGTCTATCGATCGAGCATAACGTGTAATATAATTCTGACGGGGATTTCCTTTTTATTTTATTTCTTTTTTTTTCCTCGATCCTCAAATTACATGGAATCCAAAAATAGTAACGAACGAACGGGTACGAATGGTATGAACGAGAACGTTACGAACGAAAAGAAAAGAAACGAAACGTTTCTATCTCCACTCCCGTAACAAACTACCGTGAGGAAAGCGGATTGGTCGAGGAAAAACGAGAAAATCTCGTTCTACTGGATAACACCGATAAGAAAGGATCTCCATCGTCGTACTTGGTCAACCGGGGACTCTTTGTCAAACATTCGCAACATATTAACTCGAATTGCTTTCTCTTCTCGAGACACACTTCTACGGTTTCGATCGTCGAACGAATTCTTTTGTCTTCGGCAAACGGGAGAAAGAGAAATGGTAGGAGGTAAAAAGGGAAAGGAGAGTAAAGAAAGAAAGAACGTATGAGCGAGAGATAGAGATAGACTGATAGACGGATAGACGAGAAAGAGAGAGAAAGAGAGAGAGAGAGAGAGAGAGAGAGAGAGAGGGATGGAGAATATCCGGTCCAGTAACGAGAGAGCCGACGCAGAATCAATCAGAGCTCCTGATTGTTGCTCAACGGTGTTGATACAGAGGGTTGGGTACTCGAAGGATGATGAAGGAGGAAGCCAGAAATTCGGTAGTTTCGTGGTTCCCATCATTCCAACTCTCTCTATCACTCTCTCTCTCTCTCTCTTTCTCTCTCTTTCTCTTACATATATATATATATATATACACTAACGTGTATGTTTTGCAGTTCGGAGTCTATGTCACGGTGTGCCGAGGAAACGCATCCAAAAGTCCCTTCGAACGTTAGTAGGACAAAGTAGGGGAGTCGAAACAGTAGCGAGAGAGAGAGAGAGAGGAGAGAGAGAGGAGAGAGAGAGAGGGGGGAAGACTGGCTACTCGAGATAGAGATAAACAGGTTGTTGGATGGATCGAAAGAGAGTAAGAGAGAGAGAGAGAGAGAGATAGCTTCGATAGACGAGTGACCGAGCGGGTACTCCAAAGTAATCGAAATTCGCGTAAGAGAGGGACAAAGTAGGGAAGGATAAGTAAAAGGGTGACAGAGGGAGAAAGAGAGAGGAGTGGTGGGGAAGGGTGAGAGAAGAGGGGAAGCGATAAATTACTAGGACCGAGCCACCATCGATCCTAAATACGTACGCTTTTAGCTTTCACTTTGTTCCATCTAGTATACGTGCTCTATCTACCTTACGAGATCGTACCTTGTTCTCACTCACTCTCTCACTCTCTCACTCTCTCTCTCTCTCTCTCTCTCTGTCTTTTTGGTTTGTTCATTTTGTCCTTTTTCTTCCATCAGAGACACTCCCCGCTTTCTTCAACCGGGGTCACAACGTGAGAAATATATATTCGACGATTTCAGGGACGGTTGAGGATGTATGACGACGGGATAAAGTACCGTATTCCAAGCGCCTTCTCGATCTTTCGTACTCGATAATGCTCTCCTTTTCTATCTTACCTTCTTATTCCTTATCTCTCTCTCTCTCTCTCTCTCTCTCTCTTCCTCTCCCCCTCCCCCCTCTCTCTCTCTCTTTCTATTTCTCGTTTTCTTTATCCATCTGTCGAGCCACTAGCAGGGTGAAAACCGTATAGTGGCTATCCTTACTACAAGAGAGATAGAGAGAGATAGAGAGAGAGAGTGAGAGAGAGAGAGAGAGAAAATTTATCGGATATCTCTTCTTTTCCTTAGTACGAGAATAGGATGAAAAGTCGAGAAAAGTGTGTTTTTCTTTTTGCTCGCGAGAAATGGTACTCTCTCTCTCTCTCTCCCTCTTTCTTTCTTTCTCCCTCTCTCTCTCTCTCTCTCTCTCTCTCTCTCTGTCTCTGTCTCTCTGTCTTTTTCTTTTTCACGCACTACCGCGACTTCTTTCTTCTTTCTTCTTTACTTTCTGATTTACGATTCGCTATTTACCGTTCAGTGGCACCTGAACATCGCTGAATCGTCTTGTTTATCCGCTTTCCACGCTCGAGAGCACTCATATATGTATGTCTCTCTCCTTCTATCTCCTCCTCTCTCTCTCTCTCTTTCTCTCTCTCTTCATTCCTGTACAGAAAGGATCGTTATATTTATTATCAGGCCGGGAAAAGTAGGTCGTTCGAAACGCGAACCCGCGTTTACGAATTGTTGTTACGATGAAAATTCAATGAATACGTCGTAACATAATCGTTAAAATGAACGAATCTACGATGAATGACTTTGGATCGTAGCTCGATAGCCAATGAAAGTTACTCTCCTTGCCTAGTTCACGTTCGAATCGATTAATTTTTTATTATCGACTAGCGTCGATTCCGTGGATGAATTTTTTTCTTTTTTCCTTTTTCTTTTTTTTTTTTTTTTTTCTTTCGTCCCTTCATTTCTTCCTCGCCGAGTTAACAATCGATTCGACGTCGTACAATATTTTGTTTTATGATTCGTTTTTCTCCACCCCACCACCACCCTGCCCTCGGCCGCTCCCTTTTTTGTTTTTTCTTTTATCTTTTCTTCATTCCCGTTTTGTCTCTCTCTCTCTCTCTCTCTCTCTCTCTCTCTCGAAATATAGTTTTTGTGCTAGGAAGTGCACAGTAATAGATGCGTTTGTAGGAATTACGTTGCAAAGCTTTCACGGTGTATAAATGGGACAGAAAGTTGAATTTTTCTGTGTCGCGCTTGGAGATTTTTAAAGCATATGTGTGTATGTATATATATGTGTATGTGTATGTGTCTATTCATATATATATATATATATATATATATATATATATATAGAGAGAGAGAGGGGGGGGGGAGAGAAGGTTGGTAAACTAGTGAATGAAAAAGAGAAGAAAAAGAATCTCTTGCGTTGAAGTTTCTCTATAGTCGAAAGGGTTGTTCGTATTCGAACTTAAACGATATTCGATGGAAACGTGTGTCGTGGCTTGTACTACGTATGCACTCGAGAACACGCGTTTGAATAGCTCGGATGCATAAAAGTAAGTGGATCGCGTATCGTTCTTTTTCTTTTTCTTTTTTTTTTATCTTTATTCTTTTTTCCCTCCATTCATTTTTTTCTTTTTCTTTTTTTTTTTTTTTTTATTCAAAAGCAATATAATTTCAACCTGTCCGTAAATTGAAAACGTTTTGAAGTGTGCGTTTGTCGGGAAATCGTATTCAATCAAATAAATTTCACGAGCCATACGAAACAAGACGAAAGATTGTTAATTCGTTTAAATAGGAAAAATGAAAGGACGATGATTTTTTCTTCTTCTTTTTTTTTTTTTTACTTTTTATTTTATTTATTTCGTTTGCTGAGAAGTACAGGCTGGGTCAAAAGTTCTTATGTCGGGTCACGTAGTTTCATCCGGCTTGAGAAAGAAAGAGAGAGAGAGAGAGAGAGAGAGAAAAGAAGGAAAAAAAAACGAAAGAAAATTAGGTTGAAAAAATGTCGCGTAAAGTTAATTGATTTTTAAGATCACCTGAAAACTTTTCGGAGCAATCTGTAGGTACTTAGAAAATCGTTTGAAGGGAAAAAAAATTTCCCGTCGATTTCGTCCTCGGAAGATACTTTACCCGGTAGGGAGGAGAGGGGTGTGAGGGGGGGTGGGAGAAAATTTGAAATGGTTCTTCTTGAAAATCCTTTTGATCGTCAAAAGAAATACGTTGATTGTCCTCGTGAAATTTTCGTCTGCCACGATCTACCGACACGAGATAACTAAGTTTGTTTAAGTCGAATTAATATTTTCAAGAAAAGCAGTACACTTTCTTTTGAAGATATTATCGTTGAAAATTCTTTAATTTCTAGCAAACGTTTTCGTTCTGAAATCTTTTTTACAATCTGTTTTCTCGTCGACTCTCTCTCTCTCTCTCTCTCTCTCTCATGTATATATATATATGTGTGTATGTATGTATGTATATGTATATAATAGTTGGACTTTCTTTCTCTTCTTCTTCGTTTTTCCTTCTCTCGCCACTTTGCCTTCGCCGAGCACGTCCTATTGCGTGCTACACAGTTGTTATTCTCGTATAAGCTCCGCGAAGATTGTAACGAGTAAAACCCATAAAGTCGACGATATACACCGTGGATTAAGTTTTTTAACTCTTGCGATAAAACCTGCCCATATAAACTTATTAACAATAAATACTCCATGATATATCGCTTTTGATACAATAAAGTAAACGAACGAAATTAATATGTATATAAAAACAAAAAACAAAAAAAAAAACAAAAAGAGAAAGGAAGAAAAAGAACACCAGGTATCGATGTCGTTAAATATCATTCAAAATTATCATATATATATATATATATATATATATATATATATATATATATATATATATATATATATATATATATATATATACACAAATCGTTCTCATTCGATCGATCGATAAATAGAACGAAACTATGTATCAACATTTCGTGATGTACCTGGGGGAAAAAAAAAAAGGCTACGTTGATTGCATCGATAATTAAGATACGTATCGTAATGAACGTGTTTAAAGAGAAGAGAAAAGAAAAAAAAACACAAAAAGAAAAAAGAGAAAATAGAGAGAGAGAGAGAGAGAGAGAGAGGGGGGGGGAGAGGAGAGGAAAAAAAAAATACTAGGAAATAGTCCTGTGCGCAGGTGATGGGAGTGAAAGGTGGTGAGTGGGGTGGGGGTGGTGGTGGAAGGGGTGGGTAGAAGTTCTCTTCTCCTCCTGCAAATACATCGAGCGTTGTACGGTACGTGCCTAAAGGCCATTCTCTTTACCTGCAAACGCGTCATCCTGCGCAAACGTTAGAGCCCCTTGCTTCGCCGCCACCCCCCACCCCTCCCGCACCCCTCACCCCTCACCCCTCCCTCTCCCTCCAAACCACTCTTGATACTCGCCTCTTGGATATTGGTAAAGTTGTATGAGACATCCTGTAACTTCAGCGACTCCTGTCTTCCCCTTAGAAGTAGCCGAATTCCCAACCCAGATGTTGCTACATCCTGCTACACTCTTCTTCCCTTCTTCCTCCCTTCTACAACCCATCCCCTTTTTCTCTCCCTCTCTCTCTCTCTCTCTCTCTCTCTCTCTTTCGCTTTACAGAATAGTAACGGGAGAGATAAAGTGAGAGTTCTGTTATCGCAGGAAGCAAGAAAACGCGTTTATTACACTATCGTTTAATACGTTCGTACAATTGCTTCCGTGACAATAAAAATAAATAAATAAATGAATAAATGGAAAGAAAAGTTGTTTTGTTTCATCGATAAAAATCTATCTTTCTTCCCGTTCTTTCGTATTTACGCGTTGGACGGAGAAGTTCTTACGTTTGCTAACCCCAAAAAGTGTATCGCATTCTTGAAGAGATTTAAAAAATAAAAATCGATTTTGCTCTTCGTCGAGAGCTTTTTTAGGGTCGATCGTTTTTCTCTCTCCATCTTCTTCTTTCTTTCTTTCTTTCTTTTTTTTTTTTTTTTATTAGCCCTTCTCCGTCGGATTGTCAAACTAACCGAGTGCTTCGAATGCAGGCTTAAAAAGGAAAAAAGGAAACAGTTCTCGGGGTGACGAAGGGAAAATAAAAGAAGAACGATCGATTTTAAAGACAGCTTAATATAGCGAGTTACCTTTTGAGCCACCCTGTATTAAACGAATACGGAGAGAGAAGTTTTAAAGTAAATTACGCCAGAGTATATTTGTACGTTTCACGTTTCATTGTGTTTGCTTGCATGCAGACGATACATATCTACCTATATAGTACTACGTTATATACATACAAACATATATACATGCATACACACACACACACATATATATATATTTATTTATATATAGACAGATGTATATAGAGCATTTATATACGTATACACGTACTACGCGTAGACATCATTTTATTGCGGAGAAAAGAGAAAAGATAAAGGTCGTTTCATCGTTGTTGGCGGTTCAAAGTCGGCGGATGGCACAACACGGCCAAGAGGAATCACTTTATTTGTCTTGTTCTATTTACAATACTTCCGTGCAGTTTGCTTTTCTGTTTATCCACGTGCTTAGCCTTCGGCTCGCTTTTGTTGTTCGACGTAAGTCACGGGTAAACGCGACTGATCTAATTATTCCATAGCGTGGAACGTTGGAGTATGCTGAAGTTCACGTTTCGATGTCTGACGATAAAGATAAAGGTATAGATAGATAGATAGAAAGAGAGAGAGAGAGAGAGAGAGAGAGAGAGAGAGAGAGGGAGGGTGACAAGAAAAGAGGTAAAAAAAAAAAGAAATTGAAGAAAAGACAAATAATAACATTTTTCCTCGAGAATTTTCTCTTCATTTATTTCCAGTAAACTTTCTCACTCGTTTCCCCTTTCTAACAATTTTTTTTTTTTAATTCAATATAATTCTTTCTGGATTATCTTTCCTTTTTTTTCCCCCGCTTTCCTCCCTTCTTTCCATCTTTTCTTTTCTTTTAATCTTATCGTCTACTTTTAAAATGATTTACGTAACGATAATAAAAATGTGAGATAATATTTATAAGTTTAATTTGAAATGAAATTAATTTAATTATTGATAGAAATTCTATACGGTGTTATTCGTGCGATTATACTCAATAACAAATATATTAACGTTTCTAATTTATTAATGTATATGTATATACATATATATGCATATACATAGAGCAATCATAATATTTATAATAAATGAAAGAATAATTTGATTATTGTCGATATTGTTACCGTTATTGTTAAAAATTTTATTAGAATATTCGCGATATATTTACATCGATAAATTTACCTCATGCATTTATAATGACGGAGTAAATCAATTTTGGTGATTTGGATTTTGTAAATCTGTCGTAATAAAAGCTCGTAAATAGGAATAAAAATTCGTCGATAATGATCGATCGAATCACTATCAATTTATATATATATATATATACATATATGTATAGGGAAAAAAAAATGGTGAACGAGCTCTCGATTCATTAGTAAACGGTGACATAAAATGGTAAATTAAATGAATTTGGTAGGTTGACAATCGAACGAAAACAGGTAGTAAATACGATCGTTACGTTGCCATTTCGTTCTTTCTCTCTCTCTCTTTCTCATTCTCTCTCCATCTCGTGTATACACGTCAATGGTTCGAGGTGTATTAAGCGTAGGCAAAAGTACGAGAGCACTTAGTGAACTTCTTGTATGTATATGCGTCTAGAAAGTGCATTTGTATCGTTCTATTGGTATATAGATAACGTTATATACTTCGGTAACGATAACGTTGTATTCTCGTGTAAATGAGAAGACAAAGGATAACGAGTTAATGAGTCCTTCTTCGTTACTCCTGTATAATGTTTCCTCGTTACTCCATTATGTCATTTCCATTTGTTCTAGTAATTTTTGTCAAGACACAATATAGCGTTTTCAATTATCATCCGAACGATAAACTCACGACGATTATTATTTTTCGTCGTCGAGATTTGTTTTTTTTTTTAATTTATTTATTTATTCCTTTGTTTGTTTGTCATTTATTTTTTCTTTTTCTTTTATTTGTTTATTTTTTGTTTTTTTTTTTGTTCATATCCTTAAATTATCCCGTCGATCGTCGTTCGCATTTATCCTTTGTTTTTTCTTTTTTTTTTTTTTTTTTGATTTTTGCTAATATTTGTGGTAAAAAGTTGGACGATTATGGGACGCGATTGGTTTTAGGTGATTTTAATGGTGTTAAATGTCATGCCTACCGCTAGATGGCGAATTTCCTCGATAGCGAATGGTGGTTACGATCGAATTTAAGGAGAAAGATTGAACCGGTCGGTATATATAGATATAATGTAGAATATTTCAAGCCCGTAAATTCTTCACAATTTGAGATCATCAATTTTTGAATACCCGAATGATTCTTATGTTAGACTTATCAATTAAACAAATCAAAATTTGTTCAGCTTTTTTGGTTTTTAAATTATAATATGTATCACACTTCTAGCGTTAAGGATTTATGTATTTCTTATATTAAAAAATATGTTTACAAGTTCGTTGTGTTAAATAAATTTTTTTGTTTATCTTCGTTAAGAAGTGCCTTACAATATATATCATAATTAATTATATCTCTCTAATAAATGTCTCTCTTACAAAAAGGGTGTATGTGTAATAAAAAAACACTTGAAGATAGACAGAAAGAAGAGTATCAGAAAATATTTAACATTTATTTTTTTCTTATCACAACATTTGTACATAATTTATAGAGTTATTAGAATAATTATATAATAAATCAATCCTTACGAACCAAATCAAAATTTTTTAACTTCGTTAAGATTCCCGTGGTAAAATAAAATGTGCATTCTTTGGTTCCGTTATATCAAATTTATCGCCGTTTCTCTATGTTTAAATATTATATAAACAATTTAAAGTGTTGGAAAATTATAAATCTTTTTGTCGTAAAAATAATCGCAATATCGTTCGAACGTTCATCGCAACGGAAGATATAAATGAAAAATAATATGATATCGTAGGATTACGGGACGTTAACAGAAAATCAACGATGTTTTGCGAAACGAGTTTTCAACGAGAGAAATATAAATAAAAAATAATTTATTGAGTTTAAGCGTTGCATCGATACGAACCGTATTTGTTTTAGCGTCGCGTCAACGCGAAAAAGTTTTATACACTTGTAATCAACTCCAGCGCCAAAGTTTTCCTTAAAGGAATTATGGACTTGATAAAATTCCCATCGGCTATAGTGTTATAGTTAGTATTTCAGCCACCAGGAGGATGATTTTCTCACAAACGTAGATACCTTGGATATTACATATTTACCAAATCGTTAGTATCGATCTTCACTCTGGTTTCCCTTCAATTCACGTATAAATCTTTCGCCTTTTACTAAAGATTTCCGTGGAGGGGAACAATTGATGAGTCTATAAACTTTAATTTTTGAATACCCGACGTCAAGTCGGGTTCATTGATCAATTCAAGGAAAAATTTTTTTTCAGCTTACTCGATACATCATACGAATAATTTTAAGATCTATCAAATGATCGAGTTATTGGTATATAAATTGTAAGTATTCTATCGTAAGGAAATGTATTTTTAATAACAAATACATACGATCTTCACAAAAATAAGTTTGTTATATCGAACAAAAATTTTTGTGCGTCTGCATTAAGTGCTCTCTGCTTTATACATTATCTCTAAAAACTTTATCTCTCTTGATACGAATAATAATAATATACTTTTAGGAGTAGAAGTTTATAGGAATAGAGTATTAGAAAATCTTAATTTTTTTCTAGTCAGTATATCATTTATTAAATAATTTATAGAGAGTTATTAGAAATCTTATGAACCAACTATATAATCTTTGCGATATCTTTACATAAGAAAACGGATAAAAAATAAAATACACTGTGACATTGAGAGTACACTGTTACGTTAACAAAAAAATTAAACATCGTTTATACGACCGTGTTTTTAAACAAAAGAATTATGAAATATAAAAATTTTACCGAGTTTGAACGCTCGATACGAATCGCATTTGTTTGAAGTCGCTCAACGCGAAAAGTTTTATATACTCGTAAGTAATTAAATGAACAATTTACAGTGCCTAGTAAATTATAAATTAAAAAAAAAAAAAAAAAAAATAATGGCAATATTTTTGCAATGTCCTTACACAAGAAAACGAATAAAAATAAAGTACACTGTGACACGGGGACTAATATAGTCACGTTAATAAAAAAAAGATTAAACATCGTTCGTGCGATCGCGTTTCTTAACGAAATAATTATAAAATATAAAAATTTTTATTGAGTTTAAACCGCTCGATACGAATCGCAATTGTTTGAAGTCGGTCAACGCGAAAAGTTTTATGTACTTGTAAAACTAACTGTATATAACTTTACCCACGAAGTTCCTTAAAGAAATTTATATTATGGAGAGTTAAATTCTATGGTGTATAATTTTAGTTAGTATTTCAGCCACCAGGAGGATGATCTTCTCGCAAACGTTAATACCATAGATATTACATATTTACCAAATCGTGATTATCGATCTTCACTCTGGTTTCCCTTCAATTCACGCATAAATCTTTCGCCTTTTACTAAAGATTTCCGTGGAGGGGAACAATCGATGAGTCTGTAATTAAATTTTTTGTGCGCCCGGCGTTTTAGCCGCCGGGTCATTAACAAAATAAAACATAAATTCATTTCTAGAAACAATTTTTTTGATTCGTATATTTTTGATCGAACTTTTTCTCTGTTACGAATCATTAACTAAAAAAACACTCTCCGTAGAGTTGTGTACGTAAGTAATGAAGACGTACGTACGTGTAAAGTTGGTTATCCCGTTAGTTGCGAAGTTTGATTTCAGAAGTTCGTCAAATTTTATACGCTTTTCACGTTCTCGAAGTTCTTTTCTTTTCCTCTTTCTCTCTCTCTCTCTCTCTCATGGTGTTGTTTTTCTTTAGAATTATATTTGTTTCTATTTACAATATTAACGCGGAGAATAGTAGAGTACTACTTATCATTGCGGTGTTGTGAAATAATATTATATTAGTATATACGATTTATTTTTAGTGAGATGTGTGTTAGGGAATAATCGTTGGACAAAAAAGAAAAAAATAAAAATAAAAAAAAGAGAGAACGACTTACAATATATCTCAAATCCTGTAAAATTTCCGAATTAACTCTGATTAGTCGCCTCCTCCTCCTCCTCCTCCTCCTGCCCATCATCCTTTTATCATTCCCATAACTTGAACCCCAGCCATACGAATCTTTCGCCTTTAGCAAAAGATCTTCATGGGGAAACGGGGACTAAGGAGTGAGAGAAACATACGATTAGAAGAGTCTGTCTCCGAGTGAATTTTTTCAAATGACCCGAACTCGCAATCCTACTTGGGATGGGACAGGAGGTGGGGGCGGGGGTTAGGGGGCGGAGGAGTAGCGTCATACAATCGAATAGCGAAAAGTAAACTCTTTGTCCTTCCCTTTACATTATTGCTCTTCTCTTTCACGATTCAACCGGTCTTGTAAAATACTTGAATTGTGTCAGAGCTTTTATATTAGTTCGATGTCATTGGTATTCCTCCACCTCTCTCTCTCTCTCTCTCTCTCTCTCTCTTTCTCTCTCTTTTTCTGTTCTTTGACTAATCCAGCAAGAGAGATAGAAAGAGAGAGAAAGAGAGAGAGAGAAAGAGAAAGGGACATGTATTTGACAGTGGGGAAAAGATAGAAAGAGAAAGGGTGAGAGAGAGAGAGAGAGGGTGGAAGGGAGGGACCGAAGAGAAAAAGGGATGGAAAAGTCGGGGTAGAGGAAAGGGAAGTTTTAGAAGGTGGAAAAACGAAAGACAAAAGCCACCGGAAGAGAGGACAGAGGGTCGAATTCCCAGTAGATCACTGTCACGCGGCGAGAAGCCAATATAAATACCTCAACGCTTCGCCCGGTTTCCAGTCTCTCTCTCTCTCTCTCTCTCTCTCTCTCTTTCTCTCTCTCTCTCTCTCTCTTTCTCTCTCTTTCTCTCGCTCTATCTATCTATCTATCTCATTCTCTATGTTCTATTGCTCTAGCACGTTTGCCGTGTTGCTGTGTTGCCTGGTACGTTCTTTCTCTCTCTTTCTCTCTCTCTCTCTCTCTCTCTCTCTCTCTCTCTCTCTCTCTCTCTCTCTGTTTCTCTCTCTTCTGTAACCCGGCCTGTCCCGTTTGTTTTCCAGCACGCGGCGGCGTTTCTAGAAAGGAACACGGTGGACTGCAAATGCCTAGAGGGGAAAGGGCAGAGTGTAGAAAACGGGGGTGAGAGGGTGAGGGTTGAAGGATGGGTGGGATGTGGGGAGGGGGTCGAGGGGTCGGGGGTTTGAGGTAGGGGATAGCGAATGGAACGTCGCGCTTCTGCGACGCACGTTTCTCTCGAAAGTTGAAAGGAATCATAGGCAAGGAAGAAGGAGAGGAGAGCGAGAGAGAGAGAGAGAGAGAGAGAGAGAGAGAGGGGTAGAGAAGGGACTAAATTATTCCACGCGCACGTACCCATTCTTTCTCCTTATCCCGTCTAGACCTCTTTCCAACAACCCCAAACTCGCCCCTCCAACATCGTTGGTACCTCCGAAGGGATGGTTTGAGATTAAGGAGAATTCGTTCTCGTGTGCAAGAGAGAGAAAGAGAGAGTGAGAGAGAGAGAGAGATAGTTAGTCTAATATTTTCTTTAAGACCAAAATTGCCCTAGCTTCTTACATATATGCTCTTACGATTTTTTCATTTCTTCTTAAAATTCGATTGTTAATAATTTTTCTTTTTTTTTTTTTTTTTTTTTTTTTTTTTCTAAAAATACTCTTGCCTCGCCAAATGAGATTTGTCGCCATCGAGATTACAATGATCTTCTTTCGTTCGTATAGTTGGAATATTTTCGAGTACGATCTATTTTCGTACGAACGTTTGTGAGAAATAATTTTGTTATATAACACACGTATACGTACGTATATGTTTTAGAAAAAAATAGTAGCAGAGACAATCGAATATCCGTTATAAATAATTCCAACCATGTCCAATGTTCTGATTGTTTGAAATTTAAATGGGGATATATATATATATACATATAAATAATCATAAGCGTAGAGATTAATCATGAGGCAAAATGAGATAATGTATTATAATAATTTTTTTCTTCCTTTCTTTTTCTTTTCTTTTTTTTTTTTTTTTTTTTGTAAATTCATATCAATTCGTAACACCCACGGTACAAATATCTGCTTGTATAAATTTTTTCTTCGAGCCCGATACGTTGTATTATTCATACTTTGTACTCTTGTCTCATTTATTCAAAGTAGAACGTATTATACATACACGAACACAGACACGCGTACATACATACATACATATATACATGCGTACATACATACATACATACATACGTACGTACGTACATACATACATACATACATACACAGATACATTTAGAGCAGCCAGCCAATTCATTCTCCTCGTCTCGCGAGCCGTAAGGACGCCTTAAATCAATAGTATCCTATCTGCTAAACCGATCCGTGCGCGTGCTGTGACTAATTTGCAAGCTCCAATGCTCTCGATTCCGGTGTTACCGATCGATATATCTCCAGTGTTCCCGATTCGCAAATTAACTCAATTATGTAGGTGAAATCCTTCGATCGTACTACTACTACAGTAATAGCTGTAGGTCCTCCGATCTGGAACTCGGTACGCGTGCCACCGATATGACATAATATATATGCATATATATATATATATATATATATATATATATATATATATTTATATCATTCTTTTCTAATCTGTAAATCATTGAATCCACACCGCCGATAAATTTCGATCGTTCATAATAACGGAAAGATTTGTTTCGATTGTTACGCGATATAAATCGTACGTAGTGTGTCCAACGTGAAATTCGACGAATAGGAAATTATATCGATGGTGAATGAAATTAACAAAAATTGTGTGCCAGTCGATCTGATAAAAATTAAAGTTAATACTATTACTATTACTATTATTATTCATAATCATCGTTTAAATTTTATATATTTTTCATCGTTCTCTTTCTCTCTCTCTCTCTCTCTCTCTTATAATCCAATAAACGGAAAAAAAATAATATTATTGCATTTTTTTTCTAATCTGCAAAGAGCATTGAATCCTCTGATAAATGTATCGTAAAAACGAAAAACGAAACAAAAAAAAGAAGAAACGAAACCGTGTAAAAATGTTTTAAAAATTCGACGAAGGTAGGAATTAACAGGATTACAATATATCGAGAGACTGTGCGTGTGCGTGTGAAAGATTAAAACATTGAACTGATTTTGGATAAATCGATTCCGCGAATAAAAATGCGAAAAATATGGAGAAAAAAGGTTTTCTATTATATTTATATATATATATATATATATATATATATATATATATATATATATATTCGCTTTGTAATTCTTTACGCGTCCATGTCCCTCCGACTCGTATAAAAGCGTGTACGGTCAACAAAATATCTTATATTTTCATTTTTTGTTCCTTCTTTTCCATTCTTCCTTTCCTCTCTTCGGATTTTAGTAGGTAAATATAAGAGCGATCGATACACAAGTGTCGGGTACACGGTCTAGGTCACGTCGTCTATAGTACAGGTTATAAGTAATAGTAAACATTCCTACGAACTTCTAACAGAGAGGTAGAGCGAGAGAGAGGCAGAGTGGGGGAAAAGAAGAGACGAAGAGCAAGGAAGGTCAGTTCGATTTAAGATCTCGTTCCGTACGCACGTACGTGTATAATTTATCATCCATTATACGAATCTAATCGCGATCGTACGATCGACATTTTTTAACGCTAGTAAGTATTAAAAACGTTTGATTTTATTAACAAACAATTCGTATCGTTATGATGAGGAGGTATAAATTGATCGTTCGACGAGGTTACGTTATTTGACAAGATAGAATTAGTCATACTTATGTAATAATTATTATCTCATCGTCGCGTTTTATCGATCTTCGACGTACGAAGATCGCCATATGCTTTTTTTCGCTTCGTTCGATAATAATAAAGAAAAAAGGAAGAAGAAGAAGAAGAAGAAGAAGAAAAAGAAGAGGAAGATGAAAGAAAAAGATGGCTTATTATTCGCTGGTTCCCACGACGCGCTTATGGCAACGGCACGGCGACGTGTTTCGTTCGAGACTCGAAAGATGTCATATAAGCGAATAGAGAAGGACTGAATTATTCCACGTGCCACGACGCCTATTTCTTTTCTTCCTTCGAAGGACGTTAGGGACGTTAGGGACGTTAGGGACGAGCCAGCGAGAGTCCCTTCGCGTCGCTCGTTTTTCATTCGTCTTGTAGAAGGACGACGACGACGAGGACGACGAGGACGGTGATGGTGGTGGTGCCCTAAGGAACGAAAAGGAAGGATAGCTATTTCGTGAAAAGAGCGCGAGAAAGAGGAACTATAATACATACCATAGATACGTTTTGTTCTTTGGTTAAAGGCCCCTGCGTTTACGATTTTTATTCTCCTTCCTTTATCTATTCTCGACCAGGGAGAATATCTCGTCACGTACGTACGTCCCTGAGAGTCAGTACCGTGTGTTGAATTAAGAGAATAGAAAAGAAAAAAAAAAAAAAAGAAAAAAATACTTTTCCACGAAACGAAAAGTCCATCTAAGAATAAATAGTTAAGATCGTGCGAGTCGACGAACGTTATGGTGTCGACCTACGTTGTCTCGATTTTATTCTCTCAAAATTATTATTATTATCTATCGGTTTATAATAGTCACGCTCATCTTATCCATCGACGTATTTAGCGATTGTAAGCATTCGTGGCATTCGACCCACAATTGCCCTTCGGCTCGAGGTATTCCAATCGATTGATTCGCGATACTCTCAATAAATTTCTTCATATTTCTGAGAATTACATTCGTGAATTATTATAGTTAATCGTAATGTATAGTATTGGTTATATGTTAACGTCGAAAAAAAAAAAGTTAATTTACGTTCGCAGCACTCGTGGGATATTCGATCAATTTATTCGTTTATACGGATAATTGTATAAGAAAAAAAGAACACGCATATATGCGTATATACAACGTATATATTGTTTTTTCTTACGTCGCCATTATTAATATTTATTTTCTATCGGAAATAAAATTAAAACAATCGATTGGGGTCCATTTTTTTTTGTTTTTTTTTTTTTTGTTTTTTCAAATGAGATCACATAATTTGTGATTAATTCGGTGTAAACTTTTTATTCGCAACCATGTTAGTATTTAAATAATCCTAAAATTTAGTCAGCGAAAGAAATTAGCGTAAATATCGATATGTTAAGGTTTAATTTTCTCGATAAAACCAGAAAATGGATTTGCACCGATCTCGAAACAAACGCCGAGGACAAAGAAATAAGAGAAAATATATATTTCAAATAAAATTTTCAACGATATTCGAATATATATATATATATATATATATACGTATATAAAAATGTCATGATAAAATTGAGAAACACTTTACAACGAATTATTGTAAATTTGAGTCCTTTTGTCCGAACGTTAACGTGTATTAACTCTTAAAAAGGTGGATCCGACTTTGATCTTCGCGTATCGGCTTTCGAAGGTAGTAAGTACGTCGTGATCGGCTTTGGCGTTCGAACGGCGGATTTCCGCACCGCGTCCGAAACCCTCCCGATGATTCTACTTTTTCTCCCCTACACGGTGGGAAGATCCTTCTTACGTTTTTATCTCATTGTTCTATCTCCATTTTTCCCTTTTTTTTCCCTTTCTTTTGCGCTCTCTCTCTCTTTCCTTTTACCTTCCCTTTTCTTTTCCTTTTTCTACTTTTCTTTTCTTCTTTTTTTTTTTTTTTTTTTTCTTTACGAACAACCACGGATAATCCCGAAGGTATTTTCATCGATCCTTATCGAAAATTTCTAATCCGCGAATGAGCCGATACGCGCGTGATTAGAGTTACAATTAGATCGAATATACGAGCGTAGAAACGACGTGAGAAAAATAATACGATACGTAGAGGGAAGAAATTTATAAGGAGGAGGAGGAGGAGGAGGAGGAGGAGGAGGTGGAGGAGGAGGGTCAATGTTGTCGGTATTTTCGTACTTTAAAGAGATCGATGGAAGAAAAGATGATAGAAAAGATGAGGTGATTTTTTTATGAAAAACAATCAAATTCTCGTTATCGCAGAACGGATGGAAGCACTGTTTTTTTTTTTTTCGATGTCTTTACGTAAAAATTTCCATTTTAATTCGAAATTGTCGATATAAAAATTTAACAGTTCACTTGTTAATAGAATAATTATCATTATGGGCGGTATATTATTTTAATCATAATTAATTATTGACTTATTATGTATGCATATGTGCATGTATACATAATAAGTACGATAGTAAAGTGTAAAGAATATAATTATTAGATAATATATAATATAAAAAATAACAAACTAATTTCAAGATTCTCGAGGCATTTCTCTCTCTCTCTCTCTCTCTCTCTCTCTCTCTCTCTCTTTCTCTCTCTCTCTCTCTCTCTCATTAGTCTGGAATAAAAATTTCAAACTACCGCGAAAAGTTAGAAGAGTTCGACGACGACCACCAACCACCACCACCACCACCATCATCATCACCAGTCATCACGACCATCACCAGGGATGGAACGCGCTACACCAGGAACCCTTCGCTAGCTGTAGATAATCTAGATTTCCGAAGGGTGAGTTTAAGAGGGAGGAAGGGAGGAGGGAGAAGAGAGAGCTCGGTTTAATTTTCTATCGTTCCCAAGGCACGCTCGTCTACCTCGAGAAGTAGCATTACTTTTATCACCTTGATGATCGGGGGATGATTTTATTGGCGATCCCGTATGCCATGTGAGTAGCGGGCGGGGTGGTTTAATGAGTCGGTCTCTTCCTTCCCTTCGTCGTCGACTAGAAACAGCTTCCTTCGCCCTTAGCAGCTATCCTATCCCACCCGACTCGACCCAAGCTAACCTAACCCAATCCAACCCAACCTAACCCTACCCAACCCAACCCAACCCAACCCAACCCAACCCAACCCAACCTCACCTCTTCTCCTTTTCCTTCGTTCCACGCCACCGAACTCAGCCACCCTCTTTCAACCCCTCCAACCGCCCTCACAATTACGTCGCGCGTGCTCCGACTAGAGAAACGTTCGCCACCATGAAGAAAAAGAAAGAGAGATAGAGATAGAGAGAGAGAGAGAGAAAGAGAATCTAGGGGTAGTCCTCGATATCTTCTATCCTTTTCCCCTTCTTTTTCTTCCCTTCGATTTTCTTCGAAAATCTTCGTCGAACCCGACCCCTCTCCATGCTTCCTTTTCTTTCTTTATCTTTCTCTTTTCCTTTCCTTTTTACCCCTCCCCCCCACTTTCTTTCTCGCGACCTTTGACTTCGCCTTTTTTTTTCTTTTTTTTCTTTTCTTTTCTTTTCCTTCCTTCCTTCCTTCCCTTTTTTTTGTATTTTTTACCCTCTATATTCTCCCGTATTTCTTTTTAACGTTCAACCATAGTGAGACTGATACCGAAGCCAGAGATCTCTCTGTCCTTTTCTATCCTTCTTTCGTTTTGTCTACTCTCTCTCTCTCTCTCTCTCTCTCTCTTTTTATTCGTTCGAAGTTGTTACATTCAACCTTAGAGAGCTAGGAAGCCTACACTCGGAACTATGCACTTTGTGTGTGTGTGTGTGTGTGTGTGCTTTTGTTTCTTCTCTTTCTGTTCCTTTTCTTATTTCTTTTTCTTCTTATTCTTATTTATATTCTTATTCTTACTCTTCTTCTTTGGATGTCACCAAACTGTAGAGAACAACAACGAGTACAGAACGCGATATTTTACTACGGAATATTTTGTTTTTTTCCCTTTCATACAAGCTCCATACGTATTAGTAAAAAAATTGTATCTCGAGTTAGATATTCGATATCGAAATATCGACGATAATTATATTACATAAAGAGTCGGGAGATTTTTCATTTTCTTTTTTATTTAATAAATATTTCAAATTGAAATTGAATCGAATTTATATACGGAGAGACACGTGAGGGAGGAGGGAGGAGGGAGGAGGAGGAGGAGGAAGAGGAGAAGAAGGATATTACGTACATTGCAATAATATGATCAAAGTTTCACAATTTTCTGTCTACAACACACACACACACACACACACACACACACACACACACACACACACATATATATATATATATATATATATAAAGTAAAGTTCGATTCACAGTCACGTAGAGAACTCTTTAGATACACAGTTCTCTGGTAAAGGGAAAGATTTTTCTGTAATCCGATCGGAGACGATCGAAAACGATCGTTGCTGACTCGAGATGGACAAGATAAACGTATGGTAGAGAACAGCATCCGCTGAGTTTCCCGTAGCGAAAGCTTGAACTCTCTCTCTCTCTCTCTCTCTCTCTCTCTCTCTCTCTATCTCATTCTCTCTCTATATATATCTTTCTCTATCTCTCTCTCTCTCTTTCTCTGTCGATGTTGGGAAGTAGTTTGTTGACACACTCCACCGACATCCTGGATTTTGCCTTTGAGAGAATCGTGAATCGGTATCGACGACGACGTAACCTGCCTGTTTGACAAGCATAAACTGATCAGCATGCATATAGAAACTGGTCTTTCACTCACGTACACATACGTATCTTCTTCCCATGGCTCTCTCTCTCTCTCTCTCTCTCTCTCTCTCTCTCTCTCTCTATCTCTATCTCTATCTCTCTTACTTTTTCTTTCTTTCTTTCTTTCTTTCTTTTTTTTTTTTTTATATACATACATATCGAATATACATTGCCAAGCAAAAATTTAACACACTGCGTTATTTCATTTCCAATAATTTTTCCATGTATCTAATTTATTTATTAAATTTATTTTCATCCGTTATCTTGCGATTTTCAACGTTAAAATCCCACGACGTATTATATTTATTTATTTATATATATATATATATTTTTTTTTTCCTTTAAATTTTACAAAATATACTCGTGAATTAGTCTTACTCTTTTCACGAATCGTTTGCGTTTCGATTTAATTTGATGCGATACGAATTTAATTTAATTCGATCGATCGATCGATCGATTAAATTGATCTATTTGTTTGTTTATTTTTCTTTTTTTTTTTTTTTTTTAAAGACAAGAAAAAAAAGTAGACAGAAAAGAGGGAAGGGGAGGGGAAAAAGGAGACAACGCGCGTCGGGACGGGCGGGTAATCGTTGAATTCGTTGATGTTCCAAGGATCGAGGAGAATTTGAGTCGATGGAGCGCAAACGAGATTTTCACGTAAACGGGCGAGGGGGTTGTGACGGGGGTGGGGGTGTATTCTTGACTCGATTTCAACGATGATTATGCTTAGTATACCTGACGTATACTAATTGTGGTAGCGCTCTTGCCTATTTCGTCGCTCGAACGGAACGTCTAATGGAAACTATCGTGGCGTACGTTTACAACGCCTCGCTACAATTCCCTACACACAATAGATCGGAGTGAGAGAGAGAGAGAGAGAGAGAGAGAGAGAGAGAGAGATGGCATCAGCGTTTCTCGCATCGTTCCATTCCCTTTGGTATTCTCATCCCCACCATCGTTGCCCTCCGATCCTCAACATATCTCTCTTGCTTTTGAACGTACGCGAGAAATCTAATGCCTTAACATTAGCTCGTCGATTATTTAATCGGAATTTATGGTAGCTAAGTGCATTAGGATATAACGTAAAAAAATTATTTTTCAAACCCTATCGAGAGAATTAATGAGTTTTACTCGACCTCGAGTTGATCACCGACGTTATGATCCTTCATGATCTGTCAGAGTATTTAAAAAAAAAAAAAAAAAAGAAAAAAATTGGTATAAATTTTACGTCGTATAATTTGTGTTTTTATCGATTAAAAATGAAAATGAAATTGAGAAGAAAAAGAAAAAAAAAGAAAAGAGAAGAAATCGTCTCGCAGAACGTGTTCAGCCGATCTTTACGTTGAACGAATTATTTCTATCGTATCGTTCGAAGAAATTTTCTGTATATTATATAGAACGATTAATTAATTAATTAATTAATTAATTAATTAATTAATTAATTTTTCGCGAAGTTAATTAATTTTTGTTTTCCAAGAACTTCGATAACTACGGCGAGACCGATATAATTTTATTTTATTTCTTTTTTCGACTTCCACGACCGTATTATGGAGATAAAGAAAGAAAGAAAGAAAGAATGAATGGGGAAAGAAAAAGAGGGTCGTTCTTCTTCAAATATAGTATTCAAGTTTTATGTATGTATGTACCTACGTATTATATACGTGCACGGACATTCTTCTGATTTCTTCATTTTCTTTCTTTTTTTTTTTTATTTCTCTTCTTTTTTTCGTATTTTCTATTCGTTCTTTTTTTTTTTTTTTTTACATACATATTAGGGTACTCGCACACTCGCGTAATATTTTCCGCCTTTCATTTGTTCTACTTCCCTGAAATATCTTTCGTTTAAGAAAAAGACCACCTTTTTCTTCCTCTCCATTTTATATTCATGGAATTTGTATTATGCGTATACATACATATATATATATATATATATATATATATATATATATATATGCACGTACACATACACACATTTATATATATCCGAGTAAATAAATCTAAGTACATACAAATCAAGAGAAAGGAAGAAAAACTCGGTGAATTCTTTGAATGGACACGAGTCCATATTACGTTCGTCCGCGCGGAAACTCGAACGTAAAAGGTTAAAGGACGTTTCTCGAGAGATGGGGAAGCATCGAAGAAAACCCATGGTTTATCGAGTCTCATTTTCCTCTATGGGGACCTATTAAAAAGAGATAGAAATAGAGAGAGAGAGAGAGAAGATAGAACCATCGAAAACTTTATCGTCGAATTAAGAATATAAAAAGATAATGGAAAAGCATTAACGATTAACAATCGTATGAAGCGAGTCGCGTACATCATGTTAAAGGAAATATTGAGTAAAGATGATTGCACCTTCTTCTTCTTCTTCCTTTTTTCTCTTTTTCTTTCCTTTTCCTTGGATCACACGTTACTCGTACGATTTTTAAATCGGATAAGAAAAAGACAAAAAAAAACAAATAATTATTCTTCGAGTACGAATAATACGTACGATGTATTTAAAGTTATCATCTTCTTTTTTTCTTTCATTCTTTCTTTTCTCTTCGCGCTCGTCGCGATAGAAAATTAATCTCTTAGATTAATTCAAATGGAAACGTCGAAGTTAGATGTCGTAAAATAGAATACTTTCGCGATACACGAAAAGAAAAGTAAAGTAAAGTAAAGTAAGGTAAAGGAGAGAAGAGAAATGATAAGAAAAAGAAGAAGATAATAAAAATATCGGATAAGATAAGCAGCGAAACTGTAAATCGCGCGAAAGAGGACGAAGGGATGATAGAGGAGGTTGATGAGATAGGAAGACGAAGAAAAAAGGAAGAGAATGAAAAGGGCGGAAAGAGGAGGAGGGGGTTGGGGTGGGGTGGGAGAGGTGGGAGAGGTGGGGTTGGGATCGTCCCTCTCGATATCGTTTTTATTCGTAAATGGAAAAGAAGAAGACCACTTTCTCGAAGTCGAGAGTGAGTGGCGATCCAACGACGTCGTCCCATTTCTCGTTTGGTCCAGCGCTCGTAAAACTGTAAATCCACGGGCCGAATGACGAATGTTAATCGGATGCGAGGCGGTATAAAAGGGTGAAGAAAAAATTGATGGGCACGGATGAGGAGGAGGAAGGAGGAGGGAACGAAGAAGAAGAAGAAGAAGACGAGGAGGTGGAGGTGGAAGACGAAGAAGTGGGGGAGAACGGATTTATTTCTTTATCCCCTTTTATACAATTTTACTACCAAATGCGGAAAAATGTACTTCCGAAGAGGCATTCCGAGGATACATATCATACGTCTTCGGAACGTACATTTTTCTATGAAGAAAGACAGAAAGAAAGAAACACAGAAAGAAAGAAGAAGAGTAGGAGGAGGAGGAGGAGGAGGAGAAAAAGAGAACAAAGTGAAAGAGGGGAAAGTTTCTCTCTCTCTCCCTCTCTCTTTCTCTCTTTGTCTTTCTCTTTCTTTCTTTCTTTCTTTCTTTCTTTCTTTCTTTTAGTGGAATAAGACCACTGCCTGACAGCGGATATGGTACACCATAATGTATCATTCCGATGATCCGATCGTGAGTTACGGAGTTTCAAAGTACACGAGTGGATTTACGATAGTGCGTGAAAAGTTAGCCGCTGATCCGGCTCCAAGTGGCGGAATTCACTCTTGCACTTTCGAAGCCAACCCCATAACTCAGGAGAGAGAGAGAGAGAGAGAGAGGGAGAGAAATGGAGAAAACGTTATGGAAATATTACAGATATGCGTGTATATATATATATATATACATTATATGTATGTACGATGATTTCATTTCGTTCGTAAATTCATTTCTAAAAACGATGCTATTAACGTGGATCTTAATCGAATAGGATCAAGATATTCGTTTGTCGTTAGAGGTATAATTATTGTAATGTCATTTCGTGAATTATACGAATGTTGTGAAGTTTCGTTGAACCGCGAGTTTCAATATTCATTCATTCATTTATTTATTTATTTATTTATTTATTCATTTATTCATTTTTACAAAGTTTTACATGTCGAATATTTCGAATGATAGATTTTTGTTTTCGTTTTTTTCTCTTCTCTGTATTTTTATCTTTTTATTTTTTTTATTTATTTATTTATTTATTTTCCATTTGTTGTAATATTTGTCAGAATATCGTCGATACCTCGTCATGCGTAATTAATAACAACAAACGAATGGTAAACTTTAATATCGATCGTTGTTTTCTTTTCTTTTTTTTTATTATTGATTCGATCAATTTGTGATGTATCGTTAAAAAAAAAAAAGACATTTATTTTTTAATCATCAATGTACAATTATAAATTTCAATTTCTTCATTTCGTTTATGACAGGAAACATTTCTTCTCTATCTCTCTCTCTCTTTCTCTCTTGGTGGTGATCGTTTGGAAATTTTCTATCGCGGGGGTTGTAAAACAAATTGGCGAAAATAATCGTAAGGAAACGAAATGTAGAGGGTATTCGGAGAGAGAATTTCGGTTATCCCCAGGAGGGTAAATTCTTAATCGTTGTGAAAATCTCCAACGGTATCCTTCCCGATCATTCTCCCCTTCGCATTATCATAGTAAACTCGGGCTAAGAAGATGATCTTGGATCAACCGTGGAATCTCGTGTTAAGAGGCGACGGTAGTCGTGGGATTTCATGGTGCGTACTTATTTAGGAATATTATAATGAGAACGAAAGAGAGATAGGAGATAGGAGATAGGAGATAAAGATGGAGCGACGTAGAAGCTCAACATTGCCAACATAAAGTGACTCTGAGTTTTGTATGACTTTACATTCATGAATACGTGAAAAGGATTTTCATCCCGCAGACAAAAAATTATATTCTCGGCGTTTGCCGAGATTAAGCCGGCCACGCCGGCTTGTGCAGTCCTACAAACAATTTTAAAATCGTTAGAAACCTTTTAACCCTTTGAACCCTTTACGAAAGCGCACGTTTTATTTTATACCCTCCGCGCGGCCTGGCATTTCGAAACGTCTGCTATTTATTTTTTTTCCCCTTTTCCTTTTTCTTTCTTTCTTTTTTTTTTCTTTCTTTCTTTCTTTCTTTCTCCCCCTTAGTATTTTGGTGGATTAAAAATTTCGTCGTTCTCGTTTTATCGTACGTAGAAAACGCTTTTTTTTTTAATTTAGTCAGCGCTGTACTTTATTTTTTTCTACTTTTTTTTTTTTACTTTTCTTCTCTCTCTCTCTCTCTCTCTCTCTCCCGTCGTTTGATCTAACGATTTCAACATTTTGATATAGTTTCGTTGTGCGACGAAATCGTTCAAAAAAAAAAAAAAAAATTATTTCGTTAGGTCAATTTTTTTTTTATTGCAACAATTTCGAAGGAGAAAGAACAAGAAGAGGAGGGAGAGAAAAGGAACAAAAAAAATTTTTTTTTCTTTTCGTTAAAAAATGAAAAATTTCAAATCGTTTTAATTCGCGAGATGCCGCGAGGCGTTATTCCAACAAATTTTACATAGTCCACGTCGGTGTACCGTGAATTATGCTTCTATTAAGTTCATGAATAATTTGCAGCGAGGATGTTATTCCTGCATACGAGTCGCGCTTATTTCGTGCTCCCCTACCCACCCCCCACCCTTTAAGAGAGAGGATTTCAAAGCTAGCGAAGAAACAAAGTCGATATTTATCTTCGAATTTCATTCCACGTGAAATTTCAATTTCTTTCTTTCTTTCTTCTTTTTTTTTTTTTTTATTAAGGGGGAGGATGAGAATGGGGGCTACATGCGTACTCGATTTTATCCCTTTTACCTTCTTTATTTTTTTCATATCCCTTATATTTCAAATCTGCGAGCACCATTCACGCGCCAACTAACGGGCCTTACATTCGAACGTACAAATCGAAGTATCGACGAAAATTCCAACTCCAACGACCGTTGTAGCGTTGTAAACAAAATTTTTTGATCGCGTAAAAGAATTGCCTCTTTCTACGAAAATACTCACGTAATATTTTTTTTTTTTTTTTTTGTTTAGTATCGACATTTGTCGAGAATAAATCATAGATCCGCGGGTACGATACTGCTTTTGTAGTTTGACGAAGAGAAAAAAATAAATCGCGATGTTTCGAAGAACATATTTGAAAAAATTGTTCGAACATAAAGAATCTTGAAAATGATCCTATTTTCTCTCTCTCTCTCTCTTTCTCTCTCTCTCTCGCTGCAGACAGATAGACAGTAGAATTATGGATCCTACGATCGTTGCCAATTTGTTCACCGAGGCAAGCCATATTTCGACGTAGAAAACGTCGAAAAGCGGATTCATGGTCGCGAATAGTCGGCCAGGGCATTCAGAATTAAAACGCGAGATACCTAAATGGAGGAGAGCGCCAGTCTGGAAGAACAGTCGTTGTTTTTAACGTTACGGGGCGGGGGAACGGGGAGGGACAACAAAAACAAAAAAAAAAAAAAGAAAAGAAAAGAAAAGAAAGAGGGAGAAAAGAACGAATAGGGAAAAAAAAGGAGAGGACGAGAAAGAGGATCAAAAAAAAAGAAAAAAGAAAAAAAAGAGAGAGAGAGAGAGAGAGAGAGAGATAGAAAAAAAAAACAAAAGGAGGACAAAAAAGAAAAAGGACGAAGAATTGGAGGGTATGCTTTCGTCGGAGAGCACTTAGGGGATGATTTTTAAATTGAATCAAGCTCCGTGTTCGCAGCTCCGAAAGGAGTGTGTCGCTCGATTTCGGTTGAAAGGGAACACTGTTGACGGACGACTTGGAAAGTTGATAAAGTTTTTTGGTCAGCTACGTTCCGGTCACAGTTCGCGCTTACATAAAACCAATGTGGGTTAAATAAACCCTGAATGTGGGTTAAACATTTATAATAGGTTGGACGAAATTGTAATAAACATTAATTCATTCAGTTAGAAATGGTTGATGATGTAGAAGTTTCGAAACCGTTGAGAAACTTTTTTCTCAATTTCGTTTTTATCTATTATACACTGTGTATATATATATAATAATACGAGGTTTATTAATTGTCTGCAAATTATTCGCGAGTTATCAATTTGATTTTAATGTTTTAACGAATTTATATAATTACATTAACGCACAAGTAGACGAGTAGATTTAGAATATCGATCGGATTAAAATTTATTTTATAAAATATTATACATTATATATAAACATATTAATTTGTATGTTAATCTCGAACTTATTTAAAATAACAACAGTAATAATAACAATAATAATAATAATAATAATAACAATAATAATGAACAAAATTTAGATATAGGCACTTTGGAAATTATGATTTAGGCGCTTAAAAAGAAAAAAAAAAAAAAAAAGAAAAGAAAAAGGAAAGGGAAAAAACGAAACGCAATTTTATATAATTCGACGTGATAAATATTTATCGTTTTTACCAAAGCGCACGGACTTGTTTGTTTTTCATTATTATTTGTTTCTTCGAGTAAACCCTCTCAATTGTCGTGCAGTTATTAATTGAAAAATTAGGATTGAGTTATAAATGAGACGGGTCATATAGAGCGTGGATGGTTGGTTAGATGAGCTTTAACTTTCATCAGGAATGTCGTTCAACGAGCCAGAAATATCCCTGTCGTCGTGGTGGCACGCAATCTAGCGCGCATCTTCCCAAGGAAATTTCGAGGTGCTTTTAGCCCTTGTGGGCGGTGCGCGTACTTCCGGTTTCCGCAATCGCTTAGGGTGGCGAAAACGTCGTATGCCAATTAAGAGGACGTCCACCGTGCTAAAGGACCCGACAGCTTGGTGGCTAAGTGGTTGCAATACGTTTAGCCGGAATGTGCTCTAACTTTCTACACTCGTGACAGAACGGACATGGAAGTGAGGGTTGAAAGGGGTGGTAACGGCCTGGAAAAGGGATTCGCTATCTCTCTTGCTCTCTCGCTCTTTATATTGTATATATATATATATATATATATATATATATATATATATATATATATATGTCTTGAGTCTTATCATCTAACTCGTCGTCTGTCTTCGAGAAATTTCGAAAAATTTACGTCTCTCTTAGTTAACTTTTGCGATAGATCGATTAATCTCTTTAAGGTATGTTTATTATGATTTTTTAATACGTTTCAAAAACTAAGAAGATATCCAATTTTCTTATTACCTTCCTTTATGCACATATATTTACGTGAAACGATTCAATGATAATAATTATTATTATAAGCCGATTAATCTTTAATATCGATCTTCCGTGATACAATATTTCTTTCGATTGTCACACGCGATAAACGTACCACGAATACTATTATATTCGACGAACATTAACTCTATCATAAATTGATAATTAATTTTATGAATAATATTTTATGAATGCGCGACATCGAAGTTACACGGTTGTCAACTTATTACGCATATTCCATAGAATATCATGCTGGTCGTAATTTCTTTCGACGTATCTTGTCAAAAAAGAAAAAAATAAATAAATAAAATAAAATAAATAAATAAAATAAAATAAATAAATAAAATAAAGGATATCAGAGAGATGCGACTAGAGGATTTCTAAAAGCATCGTATAATTAATATTAATCAAAAGGATCATAATGATTCCCATGAGAGTTTAGTTACTCTTTTTGCAATGGTATCGAAGGGAGGAACGCAGTATGCCAATTAAAAGGGACCGCCATTATTGGGTCTCCGCAGTGCCGTAGAAACAGCGAGTATAAACTGGGGGGTTTAAAGGACTCGACAGCTTGCGGGCTAAGTGGTTGTAATACGTTTAACCGGAATGTGCTCCAACTTGCCACATGCATGGAACTCATAGGTGTAGAAGTAGAAGGGGGTTGAAGGAGGGTGAGTGGTTCGTAGTAGTCGTAGTAGTAGGGTACGCAGTATGAAGTGGAAGTAGGAAGAGAGTCGGTCGTTCTCCTTCTAGAGAGATGTACACACACACACACACACACACACACACACATGTAACGAAAACGTCCTATTGTGTATGCGCGTATACCGGGTGTCATACGAAACGTTAATGTTTCGATTACGTTTGATACGAACAAATAATAGATATATATATATATATATATTTCTTTTGTTTTTATTTATTTTTTTTTTCTTGACAAGAGAAATATATCTCATTTGAAACGTGTCGTTGATCTAGCAAGAATAATAATTTTCATTCGCAGATGATTATTTATACAACTTTTCCTTATTCAAAATATCGAATATAAAATATCGATCGAAACAAATACAAAACGAACGTCCCAAACGTCGATTATTTTATTATTATTATTATTATTATTATTATTATTATTATTATTATTATTATTATTATTAAAGTATAAATCTTGTTAAAATCGCGCGATTCAACGTACGCACCTTTGTCGTTTCTATTATGCAATGATCGTTCAGTTTATCGTTTATCTTCATTTTTATTTTTACACACGATTATAATTAACTTGGTAGTATGTATCTTATATTACGACAAAAGAAAGAAACAATTCGTTTCTTATATACAATATACGTACGTACATATTTTAACGTTCGAAGGATAGAAAGAAACAGAGAGAGAGAGAGAGAGAGAGAGGGGGGGGAGGTGCTTTTGTATTAGCGTGTTTGCGTGTAAAAGGAGAATGACGATGGAGTACTCGGTTGGAAGAAGAATGTTGGAAAGGACGAGTGGAGTTGAACTTGACGTTAGCTATTGCTACGGTGGTCCAGACGGATAAAGAAGAAGGAGAGTATGGGTGAGAAGAAGATGGGGAAGAAGAGAAAGAGAGGGATGAAGGAGAGAGGGGTTGAACGGAGTGATGGTGATGGTGATGGTGGTGGTGGTGGTGGTGGTGGTGATGCTCTGCTCTGGCTCTGCTCTGTTCCTCAGTGCTGGTGGAAGAATATAAAGACATACGGGAGAGGTAAAGTGGGGTGAGAGGAAACGAGCCAGACTGGACGGCGCTGGGCTCGTCGTCGTCGTCGTCGTCGTCGTCGTCGTCGTCGTCGTCGTCGTCGTCGTCGTAGTAAACAAAGCTGTAACTCTCCTCTCGTAGCAAGGAATCAATGCTTCGTGTTCTCTCCGACCTTTCCAAGAGGAACAAACTCTTCTTTCTCTCTCTCTCTCTCTCTCTCTCTTTCTCTTTCTTCTCTTTCTTTCTTTCTTCTATCTTTAACGGGTGCATGTTGATGCAGTTGAAAAATCGAAAGAATTCGACTTAAATGTGTATTTGTACGCACACGTACGTATATGTAAATTTACGTACGTACGTATGTATATGTGTGTGTGTGTGTGTGTGTGTGTGTGAGAGAGAGAGAGAGAAAGGCATATTTCTCGCGAGGAGGACTCTTCCTGTTTTCGAAGGAAGTCGCCCAAGGTTCTCGGATGCCGCTTTTCCGGCATTTACTACATTGGAACCTGTAGAGCAAGCTGTGAGAACCGTCTAAGTGCTCCTAGCAAGTACCCGTTAAGTGACTTGCGTTTAAGAGATAACGCTTCTACGGTTATGAGGGTGGATGGACCAAAGGGGTTGTGGAATGGGGGATGGAGGGGTGGGATAATATTCTTCCTTGGTTACCACTGTGCCTATTGCGCGATGATACCAAAGATTTCAAAGGGCTTCTTTGATAATAGCGCTTTAGTACATCGATTACAATTTTTCGATTAGTCTCAAAGATATTATATTCTTTCTGGTTGTTTCTTTTTTCTTTTTCTTTTTCTTTTTTTTCTTTTTACGCAACGATTTCGTCGAGCTCGCATTAAATGATTTAACCCTACGAGATGAAATCCGATTTCGTTTAATTATTCGTCGGGTTGTAAATCAATGGAGATCTTAATTGATTCGATGGATCGTCCTCGGATTCGCGTTCGGAAACGTCGTGTTATTGCGTTCGTCGTGATAAATTATTGTTTTCATTTATTTATTTATTTATTTTGTATCGTTTATTTATTTGTCTTTCCTTCTTTTCTTTTTTCTGAAAAATAGGATCAATCGGTAATCATTCTCGTTCCTTAATGGTACATCAGTTTAAAAAGTTGTGCTCGTGGATTTATTGTAGGTAAGTGAAATTAACGATTCGTAGAAACTTCTATTTCATGGATTCGTCTTAAGTTTCGAAATACGACTGGAGAACATGTCCGTCGATAAAGTTAAAAGGAACGGAAGTAGATAGACTCGCTTCTTTCACGGAAAGTGGTTTTTTTCGTAACTCTCTCTCTCTCTCTCTTTCTCTCTCTTTCTCTCTCTCTTTTACTCAGTAGTGGCGACGTCGCGGATCGACAAGTTCAGATCTTTTTGACCCTTGGAAATGGCTTGAGCGATGAGGTCAGGCGAAACTATCGAGGCAGAACTTATGGAATACGTGGCGACATGCATCACGGATTATTTTTATCAGAGTTAGATCGATCGTACGGCGAAGGATTAGATTTTGAAAAATAAACGATTACTTAACCTCGTCTCGATATAAACTCTCCCCCCACCCCCCCCCTCTCTCTCTCTCTCCCTCTCTCTAATTTACGATCCATGTCGATTATTTATAACGATCTTTTCTTTTTCCCTTTGGTCACGTTAATCTATGAAGGATTAAGATTTATCTACAAGGATCTTTAAGCCGATATTATGTATTTAACGAGGACTCTTACCCTTATAACTCTTTTTTTTTTTTCTCTTTTATTTCGTTTTTTTTCCTGCTTTCTTTTTTCCCCTCCTCTGTGTATTCTTCTTCTTCTTCTTTTTTTTTTTGTATCTTTATTTCAAATGTAACAAGATACACGGCCCGTTGACTCTACAAAGTTTTGTAATCACCGAGAACACTCGACGGCAAAAGAGGATCAGAGAAAAGGAGAAAGAGAGAGAGAGAGAGAGAGAGAGAGAGAGAGAGAAAGAAAGAGAAGGAAAAAAAAATAAGAATGCAATAATAAGTTTTCGCGGGAGAATCTCTTAGACATGAAGAATTAATGAGTCGTTACCAAGGGTTTTAGCAATTTCCTCGAGTGCATCTCATTCTACCTCCAACCAACCAACCAACCAACCCCATTCTCTCCCTTAACTTACAACCTTTCGCCATATTTTTTTCCATCGTAACATCAGTCTTAGTGCTTCTTTGCGTTATCGCGAGGTAGAAAAAGAATTCCCACGAAGTTCGTGCTTTTAAGGGTAGTCGGCACCCTCTCGAAATAGATATAGAATGTGAAGATCTTTTTCTCTCTCTTTCTTTTTTTCTTTTTTTTTTTTTTTTTTTATTATTCCTCAAATAAAACAATCGTCAACGGACACAATCGTGGAATAATTAATTATATCGACGCAAGCATTGCGTTGAAAAGATCATTGTACGAATATACGAAGTAAGACAACAACAAAAAAAAAAAAAAAAAACATTGAAACGTTACATCGTCTCGGTTATTAATCGATTAATTTTAACAAATAAAAAAAAAAAAATAAAAAAAGGATTGTTAAAACGATTGTAAAAAAAAATTTGTATGGTAATAGATTTTTCTTGCGATCCTCTCGAGTGACTTCGAATTTTTTCGGTCGAAAATTGTAAGGTCGAACGAAATTTTGGAACGATTTTGAACGTATAATCGGACAATTTAAAGTTCCCGTGTCGAAGTATACGAAATAGAGATGAGCTTTTATTTTTTTTTCTCTCCTTTTTTGTTGTTTTTTTCTTTTTTCTTTTTTTTTTTTATCCCCCGTCACCTCGTCGTCGTTCCCTCCTCGGCGAAAGTTTCGCAATCATCGAGTGCGCTCGTGCGAGAACCACCAAGAATTCAAAAGAAATTCAAAAAGGGAAAGAATTCGCGGCCAGTGTCGGTAAACAATCCCGACGGTAAACTTACCTCTTTCGATTTTTTTTTCCCTTTCGTCGTCGTCGTCGTCGTTGTTGTTGTTGTTTTCTCTTCTTTCTCCTCTCTCTTCCTTTCTTTTTCATTTTTTTTGGTTCGTTTTTCTTTTTTGATTTTATCCCTCCTCTCCTTTTGGTTATACGCTTACTCGGTTTGCACGCTACGAAGTGCATACAGTCGGTTAAGAGCTCTCTTAGTTATTGAATCGAGGTTAGAGTGTCACTTTAGGATCTACAACGATATGTATTATAAAGATAAAAGATTTATTATTCGTCATGCATTTATTACTATCGTTATCATTTATTTATTTATTTATTTTATTTTTTTTTTTGTAAATCCTTTTTTTTTTTTTTTTGACAAATATTCCACGCACGATAGATTTAACAAAAGGACGTAGGAAAGGATATGCATAATGCAGTCAACCTTTTTTGTTATTATTATTATTATTTTTTTTTTTCTTATTTATTTACATAACGCTTTGTCGCCGTCCGATAATAATGTAAAATTAAAAATGTAAAATAATTAAAAATCGACTTACGACTTACGAACGTTCATTAGTCTTAACGAAAATTACTATACGAATAAAAAGAATCCTATTTTTTCTTTTTCCTCGCACAATTGTTATCTATTCGTGACGAGTATTGTACTCGTCGTAACAAACTAAAAAAAAAAAAAAAAAAAAGAAAAGTAAAGAAAAGAAAAGAAGAGGAACGGAAAGTCGTCGTCGTTGTCGTCGTCGTCTATTCTTGTTCGTGACGAGTATTGTACTCGTCATAAAACAGTTAAAAGGTTAATCGAATCCCGTGTCATGGCGTATAAACGTGTGATTCGTATCTCGGAGTGAGAACTTTTCCTCTTCTTCGACGTAGTAACGTGTTTTGCCGTATAGTAGTAGTAGTAGTAGTAGTAACATCTTCGATTGGTCGAAGTAACTTGACCGATGAAGCTCGCTAAGGGAGAGACTATCGAGGGAAAGGAGAACCTGTAGAACACACTTGGCATCGCTCACTCGAGGTCAATCGTTCGTGACGAAGGTTCGAACCTTCGAGGGGGGGGGGAGGGTGGATTATGGAACGAAACGTGCAAGGTTGCTTTACTCGTTCAGACCTTCACGCTGGTACTGGTACTGGTAATGGTAATGGTGCTGATACTGGCGCTATGGTGTTCGAAGCTTTAGAATCGCGTCAAGGATGGTTAAAGTCAAAATCGAGTTGCATGTCGTTGCCTTCCATAACAGCACGGCCTTTTCTAAAATCGATTGATCGACTTTTCAACGTTGACTTGATTGCGAACATCGACCGAATCTCTACGAAGTATCGATCATATTAATCGGTTATATAAACGTCACGCATCGGATTTGTTATCATCGGCTGGATTTTCCGAGCTCCCGCTCTTTTTTTTCTTGTTTTTTTTTTTCTTTTTTTTTTTTTTTCTTCTTTTTCCACGCACACGATAAACGTTGTCACTTTTGAAAAATTTTATTTCGTTATTCGTTGTTTGTAAACGTTGGTGGGAGGAGGGGTTGTAGTTAACGGGCGATAACGCGATATCGACGACGGATAATGTATACTCTATTAACGTTTACATTCCATTATTTCTTAATGTCCCTTCGTTAAATATTAATTGTTCAAATAATCTATCGATCCGATCTATTAATAACCACTTTCTTGTAACAACATTGTCGTATAATATCGGCCGTTTAAATTAATTGCCCGTTGGATACAGGTCGGACCAAAAGTTTCTTGTTTTTTTTCTTTCTTTCTTTTTTTTCTTAACCATTTTAAAAATCAATTATCCTTTCCTCGACAACTTTCGGTCCCATTTTTTTTTCCTTTTTCTTTTCTTTCTTTCTCCAGCGGACATTGTCATCCGGGTTAAAATTGTGTTAGGACGCTGAAAGAAGAAAGAAAGATAGAGAGAGAGAGAGAGAGAGAGAGAGAGAGAGAGAGAGAGAGAGAAAAAGAAGGGAGAAAGAAGCTTTTAAAATAGACCATAAATATTAACAGTTAATAATATTTCTTGTTAACGTTCTAACGTCACTGAAATACTATATACTCGCGGCGGGGTATACTTTCATATTTCTCTTTCTTAGTTTCAACGTAATCTTTCCAGTTATTCGTAGTTCGTCTCCCAATAAAAAGTATATTTCGTTCGAAAAGTGTAACAACGTTGCACCCAACTAGAACGAAACATCGACTCGAGAGTTGTGCCGCCTCCTTTTATTTCTCCAGAGGCTTCCACAGAGAAAATGATCAAAATTCTACGCTTCTACTCTTCCGTGTTCTTCCTCTTTCCTCTTTTACCTCCTACATCTTCTCCTCTTCCTCCTCCTCCTCCTTCTTCTTCTTCTCCACCCCTTTCTTTCTTTCTTTCTTTCCTCGCCACACACACAAACACACACGCATACACACACACACACACACACACACACGTACGTACGCACGGACACACGTTACGCTCCTGTCGCTTCTTTTTTCTATCTTTACTTTCCTCTTAAAGAAAAGCAGGCAAATATAAATATTTCATGAACTTTCCGACGAGTTTCTCTACAAACCCTAAACTCTCGAAGAGGCGAATTTTCGATTCTCGATGTGTAACACCATCTCCACACACGTACCTCCTCCTCCTCCTCCTCCTCCATCGAGCATCTCCCTCCCTCTAACATCACCCCACCTTTATACCTCTTGCACTCGTACATGCTCTCGAGAATGTTTGTCAAAAAGATTTTATTTCGATCTCATCCCATGAAAAATCGGATTCGCATAGTATTCGAACTAATACCACCTAAACGTCCGGGGGTGTTTATCGTACGCTAATTCATTATTTATCTCCCTTCGATGCACGCGATTTGATTTTCTTTTCTTCTCTTTTTTTGTTTTTTTTTTGTTTTTCCCCACCCTACCTACAGGAGAAACACTATCAATCTTTTCTACCATACTTTCTTTCTTCTTTCGTATTTAGAAATTTTAATTAATTAAAAAAAAAAAAAATAAACAAATAAAATAATTATGAAACAAATGTAACATCGTCCATCAATCTTCCTCGATATGGATAATTACATCGTCGCGATACTTTCTTTTGGTTTTTTTATTTATTTATTTTTACCTTTTTTTTTTTTTTGTACAATACTTAATTTATACTTAACAAAACTTTATACTTAAAACTCGACAACGTCAGTTCCGTATGAAATTACTGATTTCCCTTTTTCTCCGTTCTTCTTTTTTCGTTATCCTTTTAATTTTTATTCTTCTCGAAAATTTTTTATTCGTCCAATAGTGGAGAGAAGGACGGTTTGATAAATAAAGATAGACGAAAAAATAAATAAATCGCTCTTTTTAAAAATGAACAAATATTACACGAGTAAATCCTACACGCGAAATAGTTTTTTTGGGGATTTTTGTTATTTTATTCTTTTTTTATTTTATTTTTACATCCGTAAAAATCTTTCTATAGGAAATATTTATTAACGAAATAGTGGAGACGAATATTTGATATAAAAAAATCACATCACTCTCGTTAAGATTACAAACGTTTTAAAAGCGAAAAATATTATATAAATAAAAAATCGTACACGTGAAATGTTCTTTCTTTCTTTTTACTTTTGATTGATTTATTTATTTATTTAATTATTTATTTACCTTCGTAAAAATCTCTCTATAGGAAATATCTATTAACTAAATACTAGAGATTACGTTGATAAAAGAATTTAAAAATGATAAAATACATATATGTATATATATATATATATATTAAAAGATAGTTTGTACGGCATAAAATACGGACTTTGAACGCCAACTAGTTCATATATTTTTTATTTTATTTTTTACTTTTTTTTTTTTTTGTACTCACGTACATCTCACGTGACATTGTTGCATTTTGTTTGTCACAAATTCCACGGACTCGCTTTACAAAATACAGAATCTATTGTTACAAAGAAAGCTATTGTTAAACACACCGGTGCAAGTGAATAGAACGCGTAGCTTTTAAATGATCTCCGTGCTTTGAAGCAGCATTCCCTGACAACAAAAAAAAGTGTGGATATCCGTTTTCGTTAGTCATGTAAAACACGATATGTATATATATATATATATATATATATATATATATTTTTTTTTTTAACTATATTCTCTCATCTATTATCCTAAAATAGTCAGATATCATTACGATCGATCTTTTAGCATTTAACATCACGTGCATTAATCACAAACGTATTTATATGTATTTATATACATCGCATGTCACGTTTAGAACGAAACAATGTAAAGATTTTCCATTGCAAATATATTCATAAATATTTCATTGATAATACGTCAATTAATATACCATACAATAAAGCGTTTATTTCGAAATATTTTCTTACATTTCTCTCGTTATTACGAAATAAAATCGTCGTAGATCCTTACGATCGTTTAAGACCCATTCTCGTATACGCGTTAAATTTCGTGCCGTTCGTTGGAAACCGTTGAGTAGGATAAAAGATAATAATACGTAGAAAAATCAATGATAAGAGGAATAACGTGGAAACGTACACGATGGAAGAATTTCATCGTAAACGGGCATAAATATTCTTTCGATGACGTAGACTACGTAATGGGGAAAGTTCGAAAGAGCAGAGACGAGATCTAGCTAGGATGGACGGAGGGTGGACGGAGGGTGAAACGGGGTTGGGAGGGGTAGCAGGGAGAAAAGGAAAAGTAGTTTAATCGAGAACTCTCTCTCCGTAAACTACTCTCTCGTTTTAGGTGGCCTGGATGCTCTTCGACAAGAGCGCCATACTGACGGTACAGAATCACGTTATTACCAGGAACCCGAGAATATCTGTGTCGCACGACGAGCATACAACCTGGTACCTACATATCAATAACGTGCACGAGGACGACAAGGGAAAGTACATGTGCCAGATTAATACGGCCGCGGCCAAAACACAATATGGATATCTACATGTTGTTGGTAAGTTTACCATAGATATTTATTCAAATATTATTTAACGATCATAACTAATCTTTTCTTTCTTTTTCCTTTTTTTTTTTTTTTGTTTACCTATAATTCTTTTTTCGTGACGTATATTCGTTCCCAATTTTCCTAAAGATTCCTCGTCGATTAAAATCAAAAATTCATTGCAACGATTTTCACGAAATTTCAAATCGATCCGATCGAATTTAATGGAATATAATCGAAGAGGGAGAGAAAAAAAAAAGAAAGAAGTGTCACTCGACTAAACGTCTTCGTTCTTTTTTCTACATTTTCTTCTTCTTCGACCAAACGTGACACGTTTAAATTACATACGGACGATTATTGGAACGACGTAAGGGAAAAAAACTTTCCTTTTCCCCTCTAGAAAATTTATACGTCGAATATATGTTTATCCGTCGATCGATTATCGTTTCCATTTAACGTTGTATCTACGATGAACGAGGGGAAAAAAAGATTTTACGTATATACACGAGCACGTGGCTTTTAATATCGACGTATCAAGGATTCGAGGAGATTAAGTATTTGAAATTGGAGACGTCGGTTTTGGTGAGAGACGAAGGGATAAAAGGGATGGACTGTACGAAAGGGCAAAGACAATAATAATTTAATCAGAAGTGGATATTCGTAGACTTAGTGGGCAGGTGTTGATGTAAGAGGAGAGAGAGAGAGAGAGTAAGTGAGAGTGAGGTGGGGATGGGTTTGGGGGAGGGTTTAGAAAGAGAAAGATAGAGAGAGATAGAGAGAGATAGAGAGAGATGGAGAGATAGAGAGAAAGGTGACTTCCGTTCTCTGCCAACCGAGAGAACATATTAATATCTCGAGTTTTGACGTCTCAACGGAGGGAGCAGCAGCCAGACGAGCCAGGCATAAATGGTGGGGGTGTGTCGACGAAGTCGGTAGAGTAATCAGTGGGATAGATTAATTGTTTCCACGGGACTTTCGTGGCCCCCTCGTTGCACGAATACAGTCAAGATTTTCGACCTTTATCTCTCTCTCTATCTCTCTCTATCTCTATCTCTCTCTCTCTCTATATATATACACATTTATACGTATATACATGAGTTTGTCTCTCTTGGCTTTTTGGAATATCAACGATGGCGCAGACACAACATTTTACTATATTTCGTACCGGTCTTCCTGTAAATAACGTGTTTATCAAAGCACTCCTATCGACGTTTCAACGGGTTACGATTACATTTATTGTAAAATAGAGAAAATAGGGGAGAGGAGAATTCTAATGGTTGTGAAGAGGAATTTTTTTTTTCTTTTAAATACAGAATACGATCATTGAAATTCAGCAAGAGTTAATTTGCGGGAAAATAATTATATATAAATATATATATATATGTGTGTGTGTGTGTGTTCTGTGTTTAAAAATAAAAATTGCCATCCATTCATTAGAGCTTTCATATATATATATATACACATATATTTTTTAACGTTAATTATGTTTTTAATTAATTAAATCGAGTTATACGCTTGTGACATTTTATCAAATATTTATATATCTTTATTTCTAACATAATTAAATATATATACATATATATGTATATATATATATATATATATTTTTTTTTTTTGAGACACATGCATCATCTTAATAGAACAGTAATTTTGACAGATCTCTTGATATACAGCTAATGTGTATGTGTATATATATATATATATATATATTTATATATTTATATATATACATATACATGTATATATATATGATGACAAATGAATCGGAAGAGGCAACTTATCATCGAATCATCGATGCGAATCATCTAGCAGAGTCGCTCGTAAACATCAGGCTCCTGTGATACGGTCGAACGATTTATTCGTATTTCCGTAGCCGACGAAACGCATTCTGCTTTCCGTAACGCATCCACCGTGTTGTGCTTTTCTTCCTGTCTCCCTTATCATTGCGCTATTTCTTCTTCTTCTTCTTCTTCTTCGAAACTTTTCTCGTAGGTTTTTTCCCTTTTGAGATTTTTCGAAGCGTGTAAAGCTACAACAACCACACGCACAAACAAAATGCTCCATTTTATTGACCATATATTTTCTACATTTAGGACGCTACGTTAGATCAACGTTGTCACATTATTTTTCCTTTCGATTTAATTGTCTCTCGTTTTCTTTCTTCTTTCTTTACCTTTCTTTTTTTCTTTTTTTTGCTCTCTTCTTATTTTTCTTCCTTTGATAAAACATTTTTTTTTCAACGGAAGAACGAATAATTAATTTTCTAATAATAAGAAAATAGAAAACAAACAACATTTAATCTCTCTCTTTCTATGTCGAGACTAAAATTTTATTAAAAAAAAAAAAAAAAAATAAAAAAAAGAAAGAAAAGAAAATAATAAAAAGACAGAAATAAATTATTTTGTTTCACGTATTTCTTAATATGTTATAACAGTAGGAAAATGTAGTTTTAATATGGATTAAGTAACGCAATACTGTTCCTTTTGTCACGACGTTGAAGGCCTTAACGAGCGCAAGCCGCTTCATTCTTCTTCTTGTTAGCAATGTCGAGTTAAAGCTCTTCTCTGAAATTCTATACCCCCATCTGAATTTACTGTAACACGGTACTAATACATATGTATATATATATATATATTTTTTTTGTTCATAAAAATATAAGAGAAACTTTTTCATTTTCTATCAAACGGTATGTACTTTAATATATTTTCACGAATAATTTTCTCTACGGAGAAATAATGATGGATATTAACACGAATACAATCATGGATTTACGTTATTTCGGTCGTTTTTATAACAATTAAAAAAATCTTCCAATCGATAGTTTATTTTCAGTCCATTCAATATTTCATTCAATTTATTCCCTTTCCCAAAAGCCAATTATATTTCTGTTATTGTTTCTTCTTCTTGTACTTCTTCTTTTTTCTTTTTTTTTTTTTTCACGATCGAATCGATATCGACAATGCATCATATTTCTTTTTCTCGTTTTCGTACATTTTTTTTTTTTCTTTACATTCAGCTAACAAAAAAAAAAAAAAGAGAGAGAATAATATTCGATAATTAGCAGATTATTATTTGACGCGCGCTCATTAACACTTTTCGTTCGAAGATAACATCGGATTTCGATTGACGCCGAGGATGTCATGTACAAGCGTGTCAATTAGTAGAGAAAAAATTCACATTAAAAAGAAAAAAAAAAAAAAAAAAAAGAAAAAGAAGAAAGAAAAGAAAAGAAAAGAACAAAACAATTAACTAGTCAAAATACACGCACGTATAATATATACATATATCTCCTTTTTTCCCTTATTATTTACAAAATTAGATTGTGATTTCTGATTTCGTTCACGGACAGACGCAAAATTGGTCCATCTCTTTTTAACCGAAGTATATATCGCATAACAGAGAGAGAGAGAGAGAGAGAGAGAGAGAGAGAGGTATACGTCAAACGAATGGAATAGAAAGAGACGGAAGCGAAGAAGGAAGAAACCAAGGAGAGGCACTTCGATAGTTACTTAACCAATACATACAACCAACCAACCAACTAACCAACCAACCAACCAACCTCTGACGACCATCTGCGAGTCCGAATTCGATTTACGTGCCCATTCTACTTTTTCTCAAGTAGCCAATTACAAGAGAGAGAGAGAGAGAGAGAGAGAGAGAGAGAGAGAGAGAGAGAGAGAGAGAGAGCAAGAGAAAGATATACACATATATTTATCTTTTTTTTTTTTTTTATCCGAGACAGAGAGAGAGAGAGAGAGAGATAGTCGAAAAGATTCTCCACAGTTATCACTAGAAAGGCGTAGTAGTAGTAACTGGTTCTATAGACGAAGTGGATATCGATCGGGAAATAAAAAAGGGATCTCTCTCGTTCGAAGCGTAATAAGTTGGCTTGTATCCTTGAGAAAAGTAGGATTTTTGTGTTCTTCCTTCTCTCACTCCACTCGTGAATATCGTTGAAAGAGGCTGAGACTTCGTTTCTTGCGGATAAGTAACATTGGCTATAGGATTCTACACAACATCAAGAAGCAAGACTCATACTACATACTATCTCTCTCTCTCTCTCTCTCTCTCTCTTCTATAGTTGGCTGTTTCTCCGAATTTTGGAACAAGTCGACGGACAAAACAACACACGGGCGAAGCAACAACACGCGTGGTATTGTTCGTCGTGTTCCGCTTGAATAATGCATCCCAAGTAGCTCTCTTCGCATCGACCTTTCCCTGATCGAGATTGTAGTGTGACGTGTATCAACGACACCTCTCAAATACACTA
>OU427006.1:1647500-1705000 GCA_911387935.1 Dolichovespula saxonica | reverse complement strand
AATTGTAAAACGAGCCGTAACGTTTTCTTCTCTATAGTTTATTATTATCATTATTATTATTATTATTATTATTTTTTTTTTTGTAATACAACGATCGACAAAGATCAGACGTATAACGTTCGAGTGATTTATTTATTTTCGAGCGATCTAAATAGCGTTGCGTCACCCTGTTATTACTCATTATTTACGCGTCTCACGATCGCGTAACAACGGAGTTCAAAATTTACCGAGGACGCGTCGTTCGATCGATTCGACAAATTACGTTGAAATTTGGATAAATGTTTTGGTATACGTTAGAAACTACTCGTGTCTGTTTATTGACGTAGAGATGTGAGGATCCGTGTAAGATTACGCCGTGTGAAGATCGTAAAGATATTTCTGCTTGAAGACGACGTAGAATCGTTGAATTTTCTGTTACACGTACAATGAGAGAAAGTGAAAGAGAGATAGAGAGAGAGAGAGAGAGAGAGAGAGAGAGAGAGATAGAGAGATAGAGAGAGATAGAGATAGAGAAAGCAAGCTTGTAAAGCTAACCCTAGATATCTCAGTAACGTAGAAGATATATGAGTTTGGGGTTAGAGCCCGTCCCGAGTTCGGAATCGAAATCACCTGTGAAATTTATCCTCGGTCAATTCCTACGTTAGCCAAGCGCCATCCAAAGAAAATCTCTTGATAGCGGCAAGAGATATCTCCTTCGTTCGACTTCGTAAATATCGTCTTCCGTGGCATAGTAAATCCGATTGTTATTATATCAAGAATTAGAAAATTTTTTTACGGCGATAATCGTACGTAGTTGAACGTACGATGTCTACGTCAGACAATTCGTTTCATTTTTCAACGTTCGTGGAATATACGGATAATTTTTTTATGAGAGAAGATAAATTTCGTTTTTTGTTGTTAATCAATCAAGAAAAAAAGAGAGAGAGAGAGAGAGAGAGACAAAGAGACAGAGAGACAGAAATAGAGAGAGAGAGAAGAAAAAGTGAGGGAGATGACGTAGGAAAATAATTAAAAAAAAAAAAAAAAAAAAAAAATATAATAATTTTGTGACTCGTCATAAAAAGGAACGATCGATCTCGATTATTTAACGATTTTCTCGCTACGACCGAACGCAGATTATCCGTAATTTCGTAGTTAAGCCGTTTCTGTAATTGTCGAAGATAAAGAAGAAAAGGAAAGAAAAAATGTAGAAGAAAGAAGAAAGAAAGGAGAGAGAGAGAGAGAGAGAGAAGATGATACGTCGTTGAGAAAGAGAAAGTCCGAAGGTAGCTGGAAAAACACATTATACTATTTGAAAAATATTGTCGAACTGTAAAATCGTAACTCTTGTACCAGGAAGGGACAATATTTTTCCGATGCGGGACGGGAGTGGAGAGGTGCAGGGGATGGGGGTGAGGAGAATAGGGGAGGGGTGTCTACGGTTTCTCGTAGTTCGTAAGGAGAAGGAAGAAGTGAAGGAAAACGATTCGTATCCTTTCCCAAGGACATTTCTTTCACGGTAGGAAGTAGGAAGAGCGGGTTAGGGGGGCGGGGGAGGTGGGCTCTTATCACCAGTGATTACGAGTTTTTAACGGGGATTTCCCCTCTACCTTCCCCTCGTTTCTTTTTCTTTCTTTCTCTCTTTCTTCCTTTCTTCTTCTTCTTCTTTCTTCTTTTTTTACTTTTTTCCCCTCCCCTCTTATCTTCGAACGCTTCTCGTTCTCCTGCCAGACTTAAAATCCACCTTTCGAATCTTTCTATGCTCGTAAACGGATTTTCTCTCTCTCTCTCTCTCTCTCTCTCTCACTCTCTTTCTTTCGGTGTTTCACATGACAGGACATCTTCTTGACGCATAATCGATTTGCGTGTCGTAAGAATGGGATCTTCTCGTACAGGTGGTCCCCTTTTCGATCGAAAAATTGCAACCTCCTTTTTCTTCTTCTTCTTCTTTTTTTTCTTTCTATCTTCTCTTTTCATAGTGAAAATTTTCCCATCGGAATTCCATAAGAATTATGTTCATAGAGAGTGTGAGAGAGCAATGCGGTGGTCGATCGTAAGATTTATGCAATTTTAACCTTCTATAACTTTATCCTTCGCATGAGAATAAAACGATAAGGAGAGTCGAATAAAAGTCGTTCATACAAGAGAGTGTGAGAGAGAGAGAGAGAGAGAGAGAGTGAGAGAGAGAGAGAGAGAGCAATTTCTATCGAAAGTTTTCATCGAGTTCGCGCCAATCCTACAACTCTTCATATGCGTAGCACATGTGTAAAACGTTGAAGTGAGGTAATTCTGTCCCTTCGAAAAAGAAAAAGAAAAAGAGAGAGAGAGAGAGAGAGAGAGAGAAAGAGAAAGATCTACTCTTACCAATCATCGTAGATTTGAATTTGAATTTAAAATGACACACAGTAGCGTGTCCCGACGATCTTTATCTCAAAATCTAAATCCCGTCGATTCACAGATTTACGTATTAATCGTAAATCCTCTTTTAACACCCACCCACCCACCCTCCCTCCCCCGTCGTCTGGTACGTTTTAGAATATTAAATTTTCTACATTAGATAGAATTTCTCTATCTTATCTCGTACTAAGGTGTCCTCCTCTCTATTTCCCCCTCTCCCCTACCCTTCACCTCTCGTAATACACTGTCGTTTCGTATAACACCGATCGCAGTATTTCCGCTGAATGGGGAATTGAAAAATAATCAGGCGAGATGCTAGAGGCGAGAATAAGCGAGGCAAAGCTCCGATCGAAATTCCTATCCCCCGTGCTCGTAAATTTAAATGAACGTATCTATAAATTTATTCGTTCTACGAAGATTCTTTAAGAGCGAGAACGAAAGGAGGAGGGAGAGAGACAGACACGCGCATCGCACATTGCACATTGCACATTGCACGTGCACAGAGAGAAAGAGAGAAATGATATCGATTTGATTTTAGTAGTTTCCTTCGATCTCGACGTATCTCTCTCTCTCTCTCTCTCTCTCTCTCTATCTCTTTCTCTCTATTCAACGTGAGTTAGCCTGTTTCACATGTAAATTTCTTTTTTATTGTATCATAGTATACTACTGACCGAGCATGTACCGATAAAAGTTTCTTTCTTTTTTTTTTTTTTTTTCAGTTCCACCGAATATCGACGACTCCCTGAGTTCCTCGGATGCGATTGTACGAGAAGGCGCGAACGTAACTTTGACGTGCAAAGCAACCGGAAGCCCAATACCGAGCATTCGTTGGAAAAGGGATGACAATTCGAAGATCACGATCAATAAAAGTCTCTCAGGTGAGTGAACGAGACTCGTACGTAAAATTTCTTTAGAATTATTTTACGATACATTGATTCCATCAATGTACGATTCGTTTTACAATAATTAACTATCGAATATTAATGGGGATCAAAACGTATACGCGAAGCGTTCTTCTCCGTTTTTTTTTTTTATTTATTTTTCGTTTAATGATTGCGCGAAAAAGAGGTCGAGATTGTTTAGAAATATGTTATGAAGAATTATTAATTAAATTTAACAAATAAATTCGACATAATGTGTGTGTGTGTGTGTGTGTGTGGGAGGTGAGTGGGTGGATGGATGTGTATTGGCATCGATTAATATCGAGAATAATTGCAATATTTACTACCAACCATTGATTTGAATTTAAACTCGTGCAGCAAATACTTGTTAAATAAAAGAATTCACGATATTTCGATCTGAAAGCCGGATATTTTTCACGAGCAGCCTATAATAATCTGCATACGCATTGGAAATTAATAAAATGAACAAAAAAAAAAATATAAAAAATAATAAAAAAAGAAAAAAAAAAAGAAAGAAAGAAAAAACCGCACGCCAGTATTCAGGAAGAACTTGCGTGTTCGTGTTCGAACGTTTTTAAAATCCTTTCCGTAGTCGTTCACGCGAATCCGTGATATTTCATCCGAGGAATTTCGGCTTTTCGTTCATCCGTCAGAGGTGGAAAAGCATTTCGAAACGATGTAGGGGGTAGAGAGGAGGAGGAGGAGGTGGTGGAGGTGAAGGAGGTGGAGGAGGAGGAGGAGAACGTAGGTTTCGGACTGCTTTTCGATAGATTCGACGACCTCGACGCGTATGCGGCAATTAAAAATAATGACACTCACCGTTCTCAAAGATGAAATGTGGAAGCCTCGAAAAAAAATCTGCTCGATGCTTGACAGAGAGAGAGAGAGAGAGAGAGAGAGAGAGAGAGAGAGAGAGAGAGAGAGAGAGAGAGAGAGAGAGAGAGAGAGAGTCAGCTTTCCTCTCTTCTCTATTAAAGTCGTCCGAGAATATATATATATATATATATATATATATATATATATATATATATATATATATAGAAAGAAGAGAGAGAGAGAGAGAGAGAGAGAGAGAGAGAGAGAGAGAAAGAGAAAGAGAAAGATAAAGAGACAAGAATGTAATTTGACAGGGCACGTGATATATATAATTATCTTCGCTAATGAAGGCACCAACATATTTCGATCGAAATGTCAATTATCTGGGGAAAATTTTCTTCTTAATCATACGAGCGAAAAAGAAAGAACGAGATAGAGATAAAGAGAAAGAGACACAGAGAGAGAGAGAGAGAGAGAGAGAGAGATTGCGTGTGCGTGTGCGTGTCTGTGTGTGTGTGTGTGTGTCTTGTGACGTGTGAGGTTGATTAAAATCGACGTGTAATATAACTGATAGGTAGATAGACCGAGATATATATATATATAAAGAGAATATGTTTTTCTATCCTCCTTTATTTTATTTTTTTTTTTTTGGTTACCTCGAATCTGTGAAAAGTCGTGAAAGCGAAGAGGGAAAAATGGAATGGGAATTTATCTCCGTTCGGAAGGTATTGAATTAACGTCTAGCTTCTGTCGTTCTCTCTCTCTCTCTCTCTCTCTCTCTCTCTCTCTCACTCTCTCTTTTTCTCTCTTTCTCTACGAGTTTCGCACTAGCTCCTCGGTGAAAACTTATCGCGGTGGATTTAATCGCCCTTTAAATTCCAATTACAGTGCTCGAATGGGTAGGAGAGACGCTAGAAATGGAGCGCATTTCTCGACTAGACATGGGCGCTTATCTCTGCATCGCCAGCAATGGTATTCCCCCTACGGTCAGCAAGCAGATCAAGGTGTCCGTTGATTGTAAGTATTAACACGCGTTATAATCTATTGAGTTTTACTTATTGATAATTATCCTCCCTTTGTTTCTCTCTCTCCCTCTCTCTCTTTTTCCCCCTCTTATTTTTGTTTCAGCGAATCTCTTCCTAGACGTTATCTATATTTTCGTACTAATTGGAATTCGTTGAATTTTCATAACTTGTGCTCGAAGAAAAGAAGAAAAGAAATGAAAAGAAAAAATTAACGAGACATTGAAAGCGAGACAATGCGATCGATTTTTTCTATTTTTTTCTTCTTTTTTTTTTTTTTTTTTGATAGCGACGAATAATACGTCGATGAAATGAAAAATGAAAAAAGAAGAAACGATGGATGTCGTGTCGCGTCGTGTCGTGTATAATTATCGACGTGAAAAGTAACTTGAGAGCGTTATAGAGAGAGAAAGAGATAGAAAGAGTTAATGAAAACAATCGTACGAAAGGAATAGGATTTTACGTTTTTAGATAATCATCCGAGATAGATCATCATCGAGGTCGAATCGATCCTTTGAGCTTAACTTTACGTGTAACTCGAATCACGTGAAAAAGTCACAGCGGTAAAAGGGCCGTTTCTTCGTCTTTTTCGTTCGTGTAAAAGTGAATTTCGGTGCACGTACTGTCTAGGGAAGAAACGGAAGCTCTCGGTCCCTCTTATAGGACAAAATAGAATTCGTGGTAAGGTATAAGTGTCTCTCTCTCTCTCTCACTCTCTCTCTCTCTCTCTCTCTCTCTCTCTCTCTCTCTCTGTCTTTGTCGAAGCTCTCGCAGGCTATTGCTTCTGGGTTGCAATGCACCAGCAACGTGCTGAAAGAGGGAGAGACAGAGACAGAGACAGAAAGAGAGTGAGAGAGAGAGAGAGAGAGAGAGAGCTGCTTGAAGAACACACAATTTAATAATAGAGAAAGGAGCTCGGCGACAAAGCGAGGCTTTGTCGGCTCGTTTCTCTCTCTCTCTCTCTCTCTAACATTTCACGATAGAGAACACGGTTGTTGGACAAAGATAAAGATAGACAGAGAAGGGCTCGAAGTACCTCTGGTGAGACATAAAAGTAAGCTCGGGCGAACCGCGACACACCATTACCGTTTTCACCCTCTCTGTAGTGGCCTATTGTTACGTTACTGCCACTCCTAAATACCAGGCGCGTGCCTTTTCTTCGCCTACTTCCTGCCACAGACTTTCTCTTTCTCTCTCTCTATCTATCTATCTATCTATCTATCTTTCTCTCTCTCTCTCTCTCTGTCTAGCTCTAGCTCTAGTTCTAGCTCTTCTTTAAGGCAATTAAAGCGGTATGGAAACGCGTTTCACTTGTATGTCGGAAATACATACGTCAGTAAGATCGTTGAGAAATTAGGGCTTAAGGTACTCCACTAATTTAAGTTCGAAAACATGGAAATTAATGCGCGAGAGAGACTGTTGTTCGAATGACATAAGTGAATTTTTTTTTTTACTTTATTTTTTTTTTTTTTTGTTCACATCGCGAAAAAATAATTATTATTACCGCGATACGCGTAGACGTGTTCCAAAACGGGAGGAGAACATTTGCATAAAATTCTGCCAGTCGTAATATAAATTTTTTAACAACGTGCTACGTGTGCGTGCGTTGGATTGGTCATTTCTTTTTTTCTTTTATTTTTTTTTGGGGGGGGGGATTCTTTTTTCTTCGTCTCGTTTGTTTCTTTTTTCCTTTTTATTTTTTCACTACTACGAAATTTCTTTTTCTTTTTTTTGTTTTGTTTTGTTTTGTTTCGTTTCAGTTTTTGCGTAGAATTTCAATTTTACATGCCCGTTAACATTGGAGAGAGAGGATATAATATTCCGTGGGCTATGGAAATATTTGATTTATATATATTTTTTTGTTTGTTACTCGAATAGACTTTCAGAGCCTTTAAAAAGTAACATATGAAAAATAAAAAATTGTATATACTCTTTATAACTGAACGTTAAGATATCTGACAAATAAAAGTTGACTTAGATGAGAGCGATGAGATATTGAAAAGAACGAATACGCTGGCTTTACGAATTCTCGACGAAGGATATTAGTTAAGATACGAACGAAGAAAATCGATTATTCGAAATGCATTTCGAATTTCCCATTGAAATCTACAATGTATAATAAACACTATTTAAAGGAAATTAAACGAGAAAAGATTGAAAAAGATCTTGAATCCTTTCGAAGAGATCTTCGAATATAACAAAGAATGGTAAACGAGTATACGCACAGAGAAAGAGAAAGAGAAAGAGAAAGAGAGAGAGAGAGAGAAAGTGAAAGAAAAAGGAAGAAATAGAAAGAGAAAGAGGGAGAAGATTTTTCTTTCTCTTTCTCCCACTCCCCTCTCTCTTTCTCGAAAAGCAACGAATTATCTCTGTAGTTAAAATGAGGCTAATTAATTTGGCGACATTGCGAGGAAAGGAGGGTTGAATTACGTTCGCTGTGTGTCCCTGCTCGCTCATTTTGCTTGTAGGGTGGGAATGGAAGTGTGTGGGGTGGGTGGTGGGTGTGCGTGGAGAAGGTGTGAGACACTGCGAGGGGGGGTGGGTTTTAAAGAAAGAGAAAGAGGATTGTTTTTGCCATGAGTCTTTTCCCTATGGAGACGTAGGTACGGACGAGGGTGAGGGCGAGGGCGAGAGCGAGGGTGAGGGTGAGGGTGAGGGTGAGGGTGAGGGTGAGGGTGAGGGTGAGGGTGAGAGTGCGCGAGCGTACCCAGCCACCTGGATCATCCTTTTAGGCGTCCGCTTAATTCTATTCGAAGCCGTATCCTGGCTAAAGGCTTTTGTCAACGGGCATTACACGACCGCTTTGAAGTGAAATTGCGATCGAGTAATGCAGTAGCTTCGCGTCCGCGGAATGCATTAGCGTATTCGGATCAAGATTTTCTTTTCAATGAGATTAAGTGGACAAGAATTTTCGACTATCTTTCTCCTTCGGATTATATTTAAAGAAATTTTTCTACAGATAGAATATATAATATTAACATAGTTTTCTTATATACGCGTATATATATATATATTATTTATATATAAAGCAATTTTTGTTTATTCATTCGATCGTATCAAAGCGTTCTCGATACGTTGCTACGTGTTATTTGATATTCGATAAATTGAGAAGTAAATTTTATTTATTTACGATCATACGATAGAAGCTGTGTCTAATCGTAAGATCATTCAAACGAGATGAATCTGTTCCATTCGATTTATTATTTCGTAAAATTTTTTTTTTTTTTAGAATTTTTTCGGAGCAATTCGTTTCTATTTTTTCTTCCTTTCTTTCTTCTTATATCTTTTTTTTTTTTTTTAAATATTTATCTTTACGCTTGTAAAACATGCATTCGAGTGAATACTCGTGATAGGAGTTAATTTTAACATTATTATAATATGGAGATTAATTTTATTCATTCCATTTACTTATTTATTGGGGTTGTTATTATTATTATTATCATCATCATCATCATCGTCGTCCTCGTCGTGATTTATTCTTTTCCAATTCATTTTGAAATTAACTACGTTATAGGTATACCTGTCTCTGAATAATCCTTTGAGCAGTGAATAATTTCACCTAACTAATTAACGAAACGTCATGGTGGCCAACGACGAATGTAATTAAAATATCAGCACCATACGAAAATTAACTACAATGTTAAAATTGGCCCATCGTCCCTTACGCGAAAAATCAAAACCGATAAATATAATTTGACGAATTTAAAACGTTCGCTTATAAAAAAATTATTTAGAAGAGGAAGAAGGAAAAAGAAAAAATAAAGACAGAGAGAAAAAAAGCAAAGATCAAAAAGTCTCGAGGTGTTACGAACATTTGTTATAACTTGAAACAACATTATAATTCTAAAGGACATAATTTTAAATGAACCTGCTCGATCTTAATTCCCTTTAGGGTGGCGCAAGGCGTATATAAGTATCTACGTCGTTCTTTTAGGTGAGAACCACAGAAATACGTGTACTCGTAAAAAGGTACGAATATTACACCGAGCCTTATCAAGATTTAACATCGACTCGTCCGAGAATCTTCTCTCTCATGGACTTTATAAAACTTTATGTATAAAGGGAGAGGGAAAGAAAGGAAAAAAAAAGAAAAGAAAAGAGAGACAGAGAGAGAGAGAGAGAGAGGGAGAGAGAAAAAAGAGAAAATTCTCAACTCGTCCTATCGAGGACTCTCGCGAAACTTTTCATCTTAAATCCACGTGATCGAAGTTTTTCGAGAGTAAGATCCTTCAACGTTTCAACGAATGTAAATTCCTTCATCTATACTTCACCAAAAAAGCGCGAATGAACTTTTTCATAGTAAGATCTCTCTCTCTCTCTCTCTCTCTCTCTCTCTTTCTCTCTTTCTCGATCGATGGGATCCTCGTTACGATCGATAAAATTACGAAGAGATAAGAAAGTTATTCTTTAATTTTCTTTTCTTTTTTCTTTTACGTTTTATTTTTTTCTTTTGTTTCGTCGTCCCTCTTCCACCTCCTCCCTCCACAAAAAAAAAAAAAATTCGCGCACCCTTTATAACATACGATCGATATAATCAATAAAACTTTAGTCTAACTTCGCTGGCAGCCGAGAGAAGATCATAAAAAAAGCGACTACGAAAGAATTATCAAATTAAAGCGGATAATTCGAGATAGCAGCGACCGGTGAGTGAGTGAGTGACCGGTCTCGTTCACATTTTGAACGTTTTTACGCTCACCAAACCGTACCAGGAGAGAGAGAGAGAGAGAGAGAGAGAGAGAGAGAGAGAGAGAGAGAGAGATTAATTAAAACGTCCCGACAGATTAGAGCCATCTTTAGCAAGAGCCACCTTCTTCCTTTCGCACCTCCGAGATGACGTTACAACTTTACGACCTAAAAAACTGCAGTTAAGCGATCTCACCACCTATCTCTTACTTCTCTCTCTTTCTCTCAATATGTTTCTCTCTTTATTTCTTCTTTTTTATTTTCTTGCGTGTTTCTTTTTTTCTTCACGCAAAAGTCCAACGTAACATTTTTTTCCCCGGAGAAGTAAAAAGCAAAGAAAAAAAAGAAACGATAAGTCAATTATATAACAATCTATTAATTAATAAATATAATTTTCTTTTTTATATCATATATCTAGTACTTTATATTATTAATAATTTCATTTCCCACATGGGAATATATATATATATATATATATACACATTTATATATATATTTTTTATTATATTTATTACATATATTTATTTATATAAATCATATAAATGTATATATATATATATATTTTTTTTCTTCTTTACTTTACGTACAAATTTTATCGTAAAGATCGCGCGAAAGTCGTAGGAAGGATTATTCAATTATTTAATCGTCGAGTTCGAAGGCCATTTCAAAAGAAAAGAAAAGAAAAGAGAAGAGAAAGAATAGAAAAAGAAATGTTCTAATCACTTTGGTTAATTATCGCAAGTGTTCAGCCCCCCGTTAAGAATGGGCTCGTTAATTATTTAATCCGATGTTAAAGGCTACGAAATTTTTCCAAGGGACGACTCTTATCATCCCTCTCTCTCTCTCTCTCTCTCTCTCTCTCTCTCTCGCCGTTTCCTTTTAATTAAGCATTCGTAAGCACTCAATAAAACCTTAGCGTAATAATTCATTCGGTGCCGGAACTTGCGTACTTACGGACTTGGTTGGCGGTTGGTTGGTTGGTTCGAGGAGGGTTGGGGGGGGAGGAGGAGGAGGAGGGAGGTAAGTACATACGCGTTTTAATATAGCGTGGCATCGTGACCGGCCAGTTCAAAGGGCGTAGTTAAGTGAAACGGCTGGTTATCGGTCACGCGAGATCAAGAAAAACAAAACCGTCCGCGTCCTTTCCCTTTTCCCTATCGTACTCAAGTTTGCTTTTTAAAAGTTGGGGGAAAAAAGAGAAGGGCGATGGGGTCGGGGTAGGGGGTAAGAGGGGAAAAAATAAGAGGGATTAGTTTTAACGCCGTTGATTATTATTATCGCGATTAGTGGGTATTAACGAGACAATCAAACGTATTTATTGCTTGCAATATTTACATTTATTTTATTACTTAAATAACGATTGCACATTTTCTTTTATTCTTTTATCTATTTACATGTATATATATATATATATATGTGTGTGTGTATATTTGTTGTTGTTATTATTGTTGTACGTTACTACTCAATAACGAAATACCCATTACCGCAATTTTACGTTTATAACCTGACGTATAAAGAATAATCGTTAATTTTACATTTATATTGACGATAAATACAATCGCGATCTACATTGTTAATCTTCGCATTTGACGTTCCGATATTAAACCACACGTAAACCGTTAAAAGCTTTTATTTCTGAAGAGTTTCAAATGGACAAAGTGGAACGAGTCAAGCATTCAACGGGGCAACATAGAACACATTGTCTGACACATTTTCCATCAGATTTCGTAATACCTCTCTCTCACACACACACAGACACACACACACACTTTGTCGTATATTTAATTATTATCGGTGATAATAATTGATGCGATTTCGTTTATTGACAATCGAATTAATTTGCAAGGATGATTAATGTCTCTTCGTTTTATCTCCTAACGATTAAAGGATTATTAATGAAATAACGAATGACGCCACTTTAATAAAAAAAAAAAAGAAAGAAAAAAGAAAGAAAGAAAGAAAGAGGAAACAATTTCTCACAGATAATCACGGAGTATTAATTTAACGAAAATGCACTACTCTCGAAGGATTAAATGATCATAAGGAATGTACAGTGGCAGGTGTCCTGATGTTTTAATACGAATAAAACTATTCTAACGCGTTCTTTAGAAAGCACGCTCGAGATATCGTTTTAAGTTCGAAGCCAAGTTGAAGGGGACGTTCTACGTGATATAATCTATATGCTAAGGCTCGATGTTAAGATTGTGGTAATGTTATGGAAATGAACTTTCTCTCTTTCTCTCTTCATCTCTTTCTCTTTCTTTCGTATTCTTACATATTGTTAAACAAGTTTCGCAAGTTTTGACGAGACTACGGAGACGAGAAAAAACTTTAAAGGGATCGTTAAATGATTATCATTTCGTATCGATATTTTTTTCTCTCTCTCTTTTTTTTTTTTTTTTTCATAAACATCCTAATCAATGATAATGTTCGCGTAATAGTGCGAATAACGAGACTTAAGATAAAAATGTAATTAGGATTTCGATTATGTTTATTTAAATCGATGATTAGTAGTAACAGTCCATTTATTTTCCTCTTCTTCTGTTTTCTATTTTTTTTTCTTTTTTATTATTAAAAAAAAAAAAAAAAAAATAAAAATGCAGAGAAGTCGGATCTCCGAGCTTGAGAGTGACAAATAAAGGAAAAAAAAAAAAAGAAAAAGAAGAAGAAACCTTTCCGACGAAAACCAAAACCAAAAAATAAAAAAAGAAAAAAAATGAGGAAAGAGGCAAAAAAGAAGGAAGGAAAAAAGGAGAGGAATAAAAGGAAAGGGAAACAAACAAATCGAACGAAAAAAAGAAGGACAAGGAGAGAGAGAAAAAGGATATAAAAAGGAATGGTTGGTTGGAAGGTTCGAACGTAGTCACGTATAAGCAGTGACTCAGACTCCGACCTCTGCCTCGTTCCATCCTCTCTCTCTCTCTCTCTCTCTCTCTCTCTCTCTCTCTCTCTCTTTCTGAACCGTCGACTTTCTCGTAGCACCAGTGGCAATCTGTTATTAAAATCAGCAACGAGAAAAATCCGTGCCGTATCTCGGTCGGCCCGGGAGCACCGAGGCCGGCGCCGAACCGACAGACGTGTTACGGCAAAAATTAAGCCACCTGCACAAACTCAGAAACGAAATTACCGTTTGGACGGTCCATAGGGTAGGATGAACGGGTTAAATGGGGGATGGACAATAGGATTCGGGGGGGGGGGGAGGTGTACAGGTTGCTTTAAGAGAGAAGATTGCCAACGTACGAGAACAACGTCGGGACTCCTGGGCCCGTCCCACGTCTTTTTATTTTATTTTTTATTCGTCATTATTTTTGTCCGTTCTAATGCATTTTTTTGTTTTATATTTATTCTTACCCTTATCCGTTTGTTCATTCATCATATCGATCGTTGCAAATATCGAAGAGTGCTTCGTAATATCGAGAACCAAAGAGAATAATTTCCATTGAGGGATTGGCCCGAGACGAACGCGTGCAATTAAATCTTTTATTGTTTTATTTATTTATTTATTATTTTTTTTTTTTTTTAATTTAATCAATCGTTACAGAGACGACTATCGGATATTTATTATGTCGTTTCGATTCGATACGCAGAATTTTCTTGCGCGATTTTTTTTTTTTTCCCCGAGAAAGGGATTACACGAAGAAACGATTAAACGTATTAGAAATGTAATCGTAGAAAAATCCATCTTGACGAACGAGTTATTATTGTAAAGAACGGAGACGAGAGAGAGAGAGAGAGAGAGAGAGAGAATGGAGGAGGAGGAGGAGGAGGAGGAGGAGGAGCTACTCGAGTCGGATATCGTATCAAACGAGAATTCCTTTCGTCGGCGAATTCACATCGAAACAACGGTGCTTATCGTATCCGACGATTCTAATTTAATTGTACGACCGGCGGGAAATTGGAATTCAGCTTGAAACGCGACGCACGTGATTGTGTGTGACGGGGAGGGGTAGAGAGAGAGAGAGAGAGAGAGAGGACTCGAATATCACGAATATATCTCAACGTTCGAATTCTCATCGATTTCCCTTTATCCGACAATTTTCTATTCTTTTTCTTCCTTTTCCCACCTCCCCTACTCTCTGTTTCTCTCTCTCTCTTTCTCTCTCGCATACTCGAGAACCTACAAAAATATGCCGGCGCTCCACTCGACGCTAATCCGAGGATAAGTTTATGATTAATCGTCATTTATTCGATATCCGATATAGCTTTCCCCTGGCCCAGCTCGGGCTTTTCCTTGAGTTTGAAAAACCTTCCCCCGATATTTTTATACTCTTTATCCTCTTTAAAATAAAGCCAGTCCGAGTTTACGGAATCGTGGAAAAGTGGAAGAGCCTGATAACGTTTTAGCAATCGTTTAGGTACCGGAAACAAATTGCCATTTCTCCAAAAACCAAACGCGTAAATTATTCTCTAAGAATACGCGATCGTTTATGTCCGTCCTTTATAAATTATTTATTAAGCGGTTTGGTCAGCGATTTGACGTTGCAATGCTCTTCTTCTTCTATTTCTTTTTTATTTATTTATTTTTTTTTTCTAACGATAATAAGATTCGTTTCGATTGGAGAATATCAAATATTATATTTCTAGTTTCGTCTTGACAAAAAAAAAAAAAAAAAAAGAAAAAGAAAAAGAAAGAGAAGAACAAATCGAGATAGTGAAGTTTCGTGATAAACTATAGGTCCATCTATTTCGTATATCCAATTTTTTTCACTTCTCCCTCTTCTTTTCGGAAGAAAAAATATCGATCGTAAGTAAGGTAAAGAAAGAAGAAACAATGGCAAACAGATTCTAATTCCGTAGTTATAGATCATCAATCTAAGGCATTAGTAAGTGAACCCGTTCGGGTCGATTCGACGAAACTATCCTAGAGATAGAACGGATTCGCAGTTTGAAATGTTTCCTTTCACGCGTTCGACTGGTGAATCCTATTTAAATTCGCGAAGAAAGAAAGAAAATCGCGGAAAAATCGTCCAATAAGGAACGTTAGTAGGCAAAGGTCTGAGATGGTATATGTAAGAGCTGCTGGAAAGAAGGATTGCTCTAGCAAGAAGACGAGAAAGAGAGAGAAAGAAAGAGAAAAAAAAGAGAGAGAGAGAGAGAGAGAGAGAGAGAGGAGAAAGAAAAGAGGTGGAGAAGAGAGGAGGAGGGTAGAAAGCGTCGAAGTCTTATCGGCTACGAGCTGGCGTTTATTTAAATTTAAAACTGGTAGATCGATCTCGAGCGTCCCTTTTGCACGAGTTCTCTCTCTCTCTCTCTCTCTCTCTCTCTTCTCTCTCTATCTGTTACTCTCTTTTTTCTCTCTTCTTTTTCTTCGGGTTTCCACGTTGACTTCAGCTAAGAGAGAAGGTTGCCCTTACTCACGCGCGCGACACCTTCGTGCCTCTTGTCGAACGTCGTCGTCGTCGTCGTCGTCGTCGTCGGCGTCGGCGTCGGCGTCGGCGTCGTCGTCGTTGTCGTCGACTTTCTCTTGCTTGGCACGTCCCTCGAAAAACTCATTAACGCGTCCTACCTCTACCTCTACCTTTTCTACCTCCTCCACCCCCCCCTTCCACCATACCCTCCGACCCTTCGTACGAGGGAGGGACGATTTCTCTGACATTGCTCTACCTTCGTCGATTTTATTTTTCTCTTTTTTTTTTTTTTCTCTCTCTTCCTTTCTCTCTTCTTTTTTTTTTATCTGTCTTTATTTCTTTCGTTATTCTTCCTTCTCTTCTCTTTTCTCTCCTTTTTATAGATATATATATAAATATATATGTATATACAATATCTCCGTATCGTAAATAATAACTTTTTATAAATGCGACCAATAGAAATTTTCTAAATTACACTTTTAATCGTCTATGATACGTTTGACTATTCTTCTTTTTTTTTTTTTCTTTTTTGTTTTGGTTTGGTACGTATAATGCGTACGTACGAATACGTTGCTCGTTTCGTGTACGTATATTTTCTTTTTTTTCTTTTTTTTTTCTGTTTGTTTTGTTTTCGCATCGTTCAGATACACGCTTCGTATTGTTTGTACGTCTCTACGTCTAAAAATCGAAGATATTTTTCTTTTTTTTTTTTTAACGTAGCTTCTAATTTTATGTTAACGCGTGAAAAGTTTATATTTGTTTTCTCTCTTATTTTACTATAATTATGTAAGCTCATACCATTGCCGTTAACTTTCATACTCGAATTCAATCTTATTCACATCGATTTTCAATTAGCTGTTCTATTTCTAAAATCTGATATACTCCGTAGTTGTGAATTATTATTTCGTTGTCCTCATCTCTCTTACTCTTACTCTCTCTCTGTCTCTCAATCACACTTTCAGTAAATTGTCATATTAAATTTAAACTTTTCCATCCGTCTTTTAATTAATAATCCTACCTCGAAGCTCTGATCTTCTAAAGTTCCACATAGCTATCTTTTTATTTAATTATTTTGAAAATTTCTATCCTGTACCTTACAATTGCTCAATGTAATTTTACACCTGCAGTATTCCCATCCTAGCATAATAAACCTTATTCCCTCTCTCTCTCTCTCTCTCTCTCTCTCTCTCTCTCTCTCTCTCTAAATATATATATATTTCTGTCTGTTTCTGTCTATTTGTATCACTTTATCTCTTTCTACGGATCTATATCCATCTCTCTCTCTCTCTCTCTCTTATTCTTTCTCTGTCTGTCTGTCTGTTCGTCTCTCTCTCTCTCTCTCTCTCTCTCTCTCTCTTTCTCTCTGTCTCTCTATGTACAGGTTGCACTCCTAATTCTCATTGTTGCCGTTCCACGCGAGGATGATGAAGATTCGCTAGCAAAGCCACCGACGAGAGTAGCGTGGAACGTGTAAATAACGCGACGTACACACCGAAATTCTAACGATGAGAATACCTTTGAATCCTCTCCATTTTCTTGTTGACACGCTCTCTCTATCTGTCTGTCTTTATCTTTACCTCTCTCTTTCTCTCTCTCTCTCTCTCTCTCTCTCTCTCTCTCTCTCTCTCTTTCTCTCTCGTAGACGCTGTATTCACTGGTAATCCAGACTATCGTCGCGATTAGAATACATTTGCACGTTTAATTAGAGAATTTTGTGCCGATGAAGAGATCGAATGATATCCACTCGTGATTGTCGTTAGATACGCCTGGCACTCTTTCGAATCTTCCCGAATGAATTACCTTTATTTTACTTCATATATTTTCTTTTTATCCATTTGTCTTTGAAATTATCTTTCTCTCTCTCTTTTTTTTTTTTTTTCCTTTTTTAATAAATCAACTTACGAACGCAACCATCGATCTCGTGCGAAATACGTCAAAATCGTTTGACCGATCGAATCGTTTATATTCGATAATAGCGTTCGTCAAATCCGAAAAGTTACGATTGATCGGACGAAGTTCGTTATTGATCCTAAAGGTATCGTAACGATATCGACGATAAAAAAAAGTTCGAAGACGATTCGACGATCCAACGGTATCATGTTAGAACGTACTTTAGCGATACTACGGTCGAAAAAAGGGAAGAATAGAATAATAAGAAAAAGGATAAGGGAGTTCGGGAACGAGGCGGGGCGTGGCCGAGGGATCAGAGAGAGAGAGAGAGAGAGAGAGAGAGAGAGAGAGAGAAAGAGGGGTAGTTGATACAGGAGAGGAGAGTACTACCCTCGAACAACGAAACGACAACATTGTACCAATTGTTTTCGGTTGAACGAACACAGCAGGATGATCGTCTCGGTTCGACGGAGCCGCCGGCAATTTCGAAGGACTTAAATAGATTCCTCGACTCGTTCGTAACACTCGTTACATTTAACACGAGCACGCGTTCACTGTCCGAGAAAAACTTTTTCGAATGAGATGTCGAATCTTACGAAAGCACACACACACACACACATACACGAGATTCTACGTATATCGGACACGCTCACAGGTTCACAGAAATAAATACGTGATTTCGTTCCACGAAAACGCACGGTCACGGGTTCGCTTCGTGGAAAAAATGTATTCGTACGAAATAAAATCTAATTCGATTGCCATACGTACAATTCTGTTATATCGTAAATTTTTGTTTCAAATTTCTCTCTCACACACACACACACACACACACACACAGAGAGACACGAATTAAGAGATATATCGAACGACGACGAATTAAAATTGATTTCTTTGCGAGTTCAAAATGACTTGGAATAAAATATTTTACTTTCGACGAAGAAAAATAAAACGAAAGAAAGAAGAAATGCGAAAATGAACGGAGTATAAAAAAGAAAAAGAAAAATACAAAAATCGTCCCTTATAAAATACGACCTTTCCTACGAGGAACTACGTGGGAAACACGTATATACGTATGCGCGTGTTACTTGTGTGTACGTACATACGTCGATATATAAATTGTGAAGTAGTTTTGCTGCTCTCAACGGAAACTCCAGGACACGAGAACACTCAAGTTCGAAAGTGAAATCTTTAAAAGAGGGTACGTTTTACCACCGGACGATTTCGGTTGAGAAATGCACTACGAACGTATTTCTCTTTTCTCTCTCTCTCTCTACGTATCCATCTCTCTCTCTGTGTCTTTCTCTTTCAAGTCGTAAGAACGTAGAAAATCGAAGCAGCAACGTTGGTACGGGAGTAATAGCGACGGCAAAGGAGGGGGATGAACGAAGGAGGGGGTGGCGTGAGCGAGGGTAGAGGAGAAGAGGGGTGGTGGTAGCGGGAAAAGTCGGGAAGCACGGACGCGCCCCCGCTGGCTTGTGCCGGGGATGGTTATGCTTTTTGGGTTTTTTTTTTTTTTTATTCTTTTTTTTTTCGGGGAAGGTTTTTTTCTCCCTTTTTTAAATGCGGCCACCCGCCGTGCCGCGCGAGACGCGTATGAATTCCGAGAGGCGTTGAATTTTTATGAGGTTGCATACCGCGAATTAGCCCTGCCGGCTTCGAGCTTTGCCTTTACGTGCGTGCAAAACTTTTTTTCTCCAACCATGCGTTATCTTCCCTTTCTTTTTGAGAGGTGGGAGAGGGTAGGGAGGAGAGGGGAGGGGTGAGGAGGAGAGGGGAGGGGTGAGGAGGAGAGGGGAGGGGTGAGGAGGAGAGGGGACGGGATCCTTTATGAAAAATTTTCTTTTCTTCCGACCATTTCCTTTCCATTTTCTTTTTGCTATTCTTATTAATATATATGTATATACACACACACACATATATATATATATATATATTCGACACGGAAAATAATTAATGAATAATAATGCAAAAATGGTTGAGGCGTTTCTTCTTTCCTTTCTTTTTTTTTTTTTTTTTTTCATTATTACGATCTTTTCATAATTATAAGGAAAATTAAATGAATAATAACGGGCGAGGGTTTTTCTTTCTTCTCCTTTTTATTTTGTTCTCTTTCCTTTTTCTTTTAATTTGTTCTACTTCGTAAGTGTTGTTTCTTCTTTTTCTTTTCTTTTTTTTTTTTTTTATATATATAAAGTTTTCCCTCAGCCATTTCTTCCCGTTCTTTGTGATAATACATTATTACTTTTTTTTTTTCTTTTCTTTTCAAAAGAAAGTAACGAATATAATAAATAAAAGTTTTTAGAAATTTGGTTCTCCTTTTAAACGTTTTCTATGAGGCTTTTCTCTCTCTCTCTCTCTCTCTCTCTCTCTCTCTCTCTCTTTCTTCTATTTTTGTTCATATTTTAATTATCATCATTATTATAATATTTCTCGCAAGTTGTATTATTTTCATTAAGTTATAATTATCCAATTTCCCGTGCGTTGCTCGGACTGTTAAGACGTGTATAAACGAAATTTGTTTTCTCTTTTTTTTTTTTTTTTTGTAATTGCTTCCTCGAATGGAATAATAGACGATGACTAACGTTCTTAAAAATCTCAGCTTGCTCGCTTTAAACGACTCCCCTCCTCCCCACTCGCCCCCGACCCTCCCCCCACCCAACGAAAGAAGTGTGCTTTTAAATTTTCAATTTACACGTTTACGGAGTTCCGGCCGTAATTAAAACTTTCTTCCTCGGACTTTGATATCTTGAATATTCATGGTTTAGTTGCGAAATGTTGAAAATCGCGAATGCCGATGTGTGTTTTGGAATCTTTCGACGAATTATCATAAATTAAATGTACGCTCGTACATCCGAGTAAATATCATTTTCTTCCTTTTTTCTTTTCTCTCCTTTCCCTTCTTTTTTTTTTTACCCAGCCAATTATTTATAAATAATTCATAAGAGAAAGTAACCGTCGTTGGCGTTGTACAACGAGAGGGAAATGAAGATTCTTTTTTTTTTTTTTTTAAAGATAGGTGGGGGCAATCTCATTAATATCCCCATTTCCAGATCAAACGTATTCAATGTAAATAAAGAAAAATTTCAAAGAGATCGGTACGTTGGAAATCGTAGAAATCGAACGAATGGGAAAACGCACGGGTAGAAATCTTTTTGCGTTTCTGGTTCCTTGAAGCTCGTGAGGAACTATATCTTTCGGTTTGCCGCGTAACAGCGTCATAAAAACAAAAAACAAAAAAAAAAGAAAAGAAAAGAAAAGAAAAACGAGAAAAAAAGGAAAGCTAGAAAAAAACTGAGAGACCGTGTTTTCTCAGCACCTCTACTCCACCCCCGTACCCTCTCTCTCTCTCTCTCTCTCTCTCTCTCTCTCTCTTTCTACCCTTTCGCTATCTACTTTCAGCATTCGTGGCACGGCCACGTAGGGTAACGTGGGAATACGTGAGAACGTCGAGCGAACGAAAAATGTCACGAAGAAGTGTATATGTATATAAAAGAAAGAGAGAGAGAGAGAGAGAGAGAGAGAGAGAGAGAGAGAGAGAGAGAGAGAAAGAAGTGGAGGAAATAAATAAAAGAATAAATAAAAATGAGTAGACACGTGTCTCACAAATCACGAGTCTCGCACTGACGAGGCCCACGGGAGATTCCTCGTGGCCCGTTCAACGATCCTCGTCCCCCCCCCCTCTCTCTCTCTCTCTTTATCTCTCTCTAGAACGACGAGGCTTCAGGATTATTCCGTGTGTTGTGTTCAAACTCACTATCTCTCTCTCTCTCTTTCTCTTTCTCTCTCTGTCTGTCTGTCTGTCTGTCTGTCTGTCTCTCTCTCTCTCTCTCTCTCTCTCTCTCTCTCTCTCTCGCGTTTGTAGTCTCTCGATCGTGTTTCCCATTTACTGTCTCGTTCTATCCCGAGTTGTCCGTCTCTCTACACTAGTTCCTATCGTTTTGGAACAAAACCCGGAGCTTGGGAAAAGGGTGGTCAGGGTGTTTCTCTATTTGTGTGTATATGATAGAGACAGATAGACAGAGAGTGAGAGTGAGAGAGATAGAGAGAGAGAGAGAGAGAGAGAGAGAGATACGAGTTTATATGTTGCTACGCATACGTGGAGAGTTGTACACATGGAATAGACGTACAACGTGACGTATTACCTGCTGGTGTATCGTAACACCGTTGTGTTGTAGATTGCAGGTACTTCGTGAGAGTATGGAGAGTACCCACCACCAGCCATAATAATCGTTTGCCATAACACAATCGGCTTCCCTCTACGCGTGTAATTATCTCGAGTATCGTGTAAGGAGCCTTTATTAGGCTTTCCGATTAATCGATCATCGTTCTTGTTTCGAGCCGAGCGTTTGGAATAATTTACGGAATTTACGATATCGAAGACAGGCGAGAACGTTAGCAATTAACGTCAACGATTGTTATTACCTATGGCATTGCGATACGGTTACGGAGTAGGGCGATACAATTTTATTCGTTTTTTACTTTGTAATTTTTATTTTTTTTTTTCATTTTCTTTTCTCTTTTTTTTTTTTTTTTTTTTTTTTTTTTTTTAACCGGACATATGCCGAGAGAGATATCGAAAAGGGAAAAGTAGAAAAATATCGCGAAGAAAATGGGACGAATTATTCACGTGCCCGTCATTATATTTATATTTATATATTTATTTATTTATTTATATTTGTATCAGTTTATACTGATGGTAATACGAGAACGAAAAACGAGAGAGTTATTAAACCCTGAACGATCGTTTAATGAACCTGTAACATCGGGACCGAATGACACGTAAATACCAATTCACTTTGATAACCGGAATTTGTACGATTTTTAACAGGTTTTTTATTCCTTTTATTTTTTCTTTTTTACGACCGTTCGTCTATTTACGATAACTCGTTTTATACTAAACATCGATGGGATTTACGAAAACGGGGATAAATGATTAAAGAGACAGAGAGAGAGAGAGAGAGAGAGAGAGAGAGAGAAAGGGATAAAGAAAGAGAAGGAGAAGCATAGTGAGAGACAGTGACAACACGAATGTACGAATATACGAACGTACGAATGAACGAACAAACGAACGAACAAACGAACGAACGAACGAACGAACGAACGAACGAACGAACGAACTATAACATCGACGGTGGTAATTACGTGTGGAGTGGACAACAACACGTGGCATGAGCTATCGCTCGAGAGTGTATTGTACTGTTGCATTGCGTTCTGTATAGCCATCGTGGCGAGCTGCAATAATCATGTCATAACGCAATCCGTGCGTGCTTTCCGCGGCTAGCCAACGCTTGTAATTATTGCCGCGCACGAGGAGGACTCGTTATAGCCTTTAACGCGGCCCATATAACATCGTTCTACGATACATGTATATACGTACGTATATATATATATAATATATACCTATACATATATCTATATAGATATATAGATATATATATATATATATATATATATATATATATATATATATATATTTATAAGTATGTATGTATGTATGTATATATGTATGTATGCGTGTGCGTGTGCGTGTGTGTGCGTGTGTGTGTGTGTATACGTGTATTTGTGTGCACGTACTCGTACGTTCCTGTATATACATCCAAATGTCAAGAACCAACCTGTTTGTGGCTGCTATCATCCTCGAACAATGCGAATACTCCGATTGTTATTCCAACATATTCGGAAATAGCACGATAGAGTTTAGATGTATTTCTGCTTGTGAAAAGCTCTTTCTCTTTCATTCTCTCACTTCCTCAATCCCACTTTTTCTCTTTCTACCTATGAAAATCTTTCAATTTCAAAACTCACATTGCCATTGCTTTTGTTCTAAATTTGTCCTATCGGATTTAATTACTCCGTTCGGGAATTTCGAAATTATTTTCGTTGACATACATACGTCGGCCTCGAAGCTGTTCATTTCAAAATGTCCATGAAAATCTCTGGACAGTCGAGATCGATTAATCGTATCGTATCGTATCGTATCGGAGAGAGAGAGAGTTCATCGAGACTCGTCGAAAATTTCGATTTTGATTTTAAGTACTTTATTTGGGTCACTCCGTCATTCTGTCACGTTCGTAATTTCTTTAAAAAAAAAAAAAAAAGAAAAAAAATGAAAAGAGAAAAGTCACCAGAAGTTATTATCCGATCGTATGAAATACTTTTTTTTTCTTTCCGTTTTTTCATCCTCCTTTTACCTTTAAAACGAGAAACGCTATTGCACGCAATTTTCAGAGTTCGTTTTCAATCATCGAACGATTGTCCTCGTGTTCCTTCTCTCCCATCCTCTTTTTTTTTTTATTCATTCATTCATTCATTAATTCATTCATTCATTTTTTTATTCGCACTTATCAAGGTGTACGCAGCAACGTACGATTACGAAAGGAAAAATTTTAAATGTTCACCTACGAACGGTTTAGGTCATTAGTCAAAAAGCGGTGGTATGGGCGCGCGAAGAAAGAACGGGAGCCGCGAAGAAGAGGAGAAAAAAGAAAAAGAAAGGGAAAGAAAAAGAATCCTATCCAAGGCATCCTTTATCAACGTCGTCCGCTTGGCCGACATCATAAATGCGATTCAAAGTCGGCGCATTATTGCAGGTGAGGAGGGGAGTAGTGCGGTACGCTTACCGAACGGTACGTGGGGAGAAAATTTGGGATTTTAAGCACGTAGGCCGCAAGTTGGGAGGTTGGGAGGGATGGATGATGGCTTTCGGGGACTTGTGAAACGACGATGAACGAATCATAGAGGGATATATATATATATATATATATATATATATATATATGATACTATAATTATCGAACCAAAACGTAAACCAACCAACCAACCAACCAACCAACCGACCCTATTCACCCGTATCCATCCCTCCCATCCACGTAAGATTGAAATAAATGACTACTGGTGGAAATAATCGTTTCATTTCGGTTAGTTAAGGTCTAAATCACTTAGGGTATGATCTTAAAAAAGGACCGAAAGAGACAGGTGAGGGGTGAGGGGCGGGGAATTCGTTCAACGAAAACGATTGAATTATTTTCTCATCGAACGATTGATTTAAATAGTCCTCGGATATTCATATTGTCTATAATCAACTTCAACTATCGAACGATAACGTTATCTTTTATTTTGTTGTTTTAAGAATTGACATTAGAATTTTTGCACGTTACGCGATAACGAAGGATCAACGTTAACGTTAGTTATTGTACGTTTATGTAATGCGATGATCTTGAAGAAAAGAAAAAATATAAATAAATATGAAAAGTAAAACAGAGAGAAATAGAAATGAAAGATGTTATATTCGAGAAATTGTTATCGTCCCGTCTCTTTCTCTCTTTCACGTAAGGATAACAAAGGAGATTTATTTTGTTTCAATCTCTCTCTTTCTCTCTCTCTCTTTCTCTCTCTCTCTCTCGATCTTTCTCTTTGAATCTTCCGTTTCTGTTGGGACTACACAAATATTGCGGACTCTACTCACGGGCTCAAAGTCAGCTTGGTTATAACCGCGATAGGAACGTGGCTCAACCGAATAGCCACTGAATTTCTCATTCCAGGCACGTATGCTGTCTCGTAAAGATGTCTAGTGTCGCTTTCTACCTCTCTCTCTCTCTCTCTCTCTCTCTCTCTCTCTCTCTCTATTTCTCTTTCTCTCACTGGACGGAGATGAATGAATTCGAAAGTTATGTGATATCATAATTATCTCGCTGATCATTGACCACGAGTATTCATCAACTACGAGTTTCAACCGTTTTAACTTTCCCAACATTCGTCCTGTCTCATTACGGTCTCCCTGTCACTGTCTCCCTCCCTCTACCTCCCTTCCTCTCTCTCTCTCTCTCTCTCTCTCTCTCTCTTCTCATGTTCTACGTTAAATACATGCACATTGAGATTCACGAACGAAATGTACTTTACGTGTTTTGAACGTAAAACATATCTCGACTTTTCGAATAAACGTGGATTATCTCGTTGATGTAAAAAATTTTTTCGAAGGAAAAGAGAAAACAAATATATGTATATATATTCATTATTGCGATATTGGGATAAGAACGAATGTGATATATATTTTTTCGTCGTTGATCTTATAGAAAATAATAGAAACGTTTAATAAACGAGTATAACGCGAATCGATCGATACGAATGTAGTAAGTTTCGAGATCGAGCTATCGCGTTAGCTAGTTTTTCGCTTTATATCATGATTGGTTGATGGTAAGAACGTGAAAGGGTGGAGGGCGAAGGGTAAAGTTGGTCGGGCGAGGATCGGAGAATAAGGCGGTGAATGTAAATGGGTAGATAGGTGGTACGGGGGCGGGGATGGGGGAGGGCTGGAAAAAAAATTAGGCAGCGGAAGGAAAATTCTTTTCGTTTTCTCCCTTCATTTTCTTTTTTCTTCTTTCTTCTTCTTTTTTTTTTTCCTTTTTCTTTTCTTTTTTTTTCCCCCCTTAAGTTCTCGCTGACTGACAGGATAATCTGCAACGGTAAACGAGAAAAATAATTTAACATCGTGGATAAGCAGTACCGAGCGTATGTAATCCCCCACCCCACCACATCCCTTAACCTTCCTTCCCTATCCTATTTCTCTCTCTCTCTCTCTCTCTCTCTCTCTTTTCTCAAAGGAGTGAAAACGAAGGAAGGAAGGTAGGAAGGAAGGAAAGAAAGAATGAAAGAAAGAGAGAAAGAAAGAAAATAGTTACGCGTGCGTGCGTACGTTGTTACGTGTAAAGGAAGAAGGGATGGGGGGGGGAGGAAAGGAAAGGGGAGGATATGACGTACGCGCTGTGAAAATTTTAAGGAACATTTTTCGAGGCAACATTTTTCCACCGTTGCATTTCCGCGAAGTCGCCTTCGAGCATCCAATTTCTTTCTCATAGTCGAGCGTCGGCGCTTCTTCTTCCTCCTCCTCCTCCTCCTCCTTCTCCTCCTCCTCCTCCTCTTTTCCTTCCTCTTCCATCTCCTGTCTCTATCTCTTTCACGCCACCACTCCCTTTCTTTTTCACATTTTATTCCTTAACATTTCCTTTCCCAGCAATTTCTAATCCCTTTTTGTCCTTTCTCCTCCTTCTTCTTCTTCTTCTTCTTCTTTTTTTTTTGATTTCTGTTTTTTGTTTTGTTTTTTTTTTGTGAATATTAAGACTAATTAACTCTGGAAATTCTTGCAAGAACGTTCCTTTCTCTTTCTTTCTTTCCGCTGTCTTTTTATTCTTCTCTTTCTTGTCAAATTTTCATGTCAAATTAAATGGTTGTGGGGTTGGGTCGGGGGAGGGTTCGCGTTATGTTGAATACTTGTTAGAGATCGTCGCATTCGTGAAAACTCGAAAATAACTGACATTTGCAAAGCAAATATACGTAGGTACACTTCGTACGTGATGGTATTTCGAAAAAAGCGTTCGCTCTTAACAATCCTCGATGACAATGCTCTACGACGAGACACGTAGCCGATTTTACATAATCCCTTGATTTCTTTGTGCAATCTCAAAAAAGAGAGAGAGAGAAAGAAAAGAAAAAGGAAAAAGGAACGAGAGAGGGAGTAGAGCTCTCTCGTTTATAGAGCCGTATATTTATTTGCATAGACAATTTTTTAACGATAGGTGGTGGTCGGACGATCGATCGAGCGATTTTGCGAACAAAACGAACGATATTGAAAATAAGTTCGGTCGTGGACTACGTCGTTTGGAATTTCATTAAGAAACAAACGAAAGAAAAAAATTTCGAAAGGTTTTTTCTCGGGGTTTCAGGAAACTTCATTAAAAAGAGAAGACAAAAACGAGAAAGAAAAAGAAAAAAGAATAATCAAATGCGGAGTTTCATCAAAGAAAAAAAAAAAAAAAAAAGAAAAAAAATAAATAAAAGAACGAAAAAAAGAAAGAAAGAAAAGATCCTCGATGTAAAATACGTTGTATATGGATTCAGGATAGCTATATTTGAAGGAAAAAGAAGAAGATATTCCAATAAAAATTACGCAATTACGTTGGACCGTAAAGGTAAAGAAAAGAGAGGTAAAATAATAATAAGAAATCATAAGGACAAGATAAGATAAATCTTGACGTTACAATCTCGAAACAAATTTTTACATTCTTCTTTATCACATCTCTCTCTCTCTCTCTCTCTTTCTCTTTTTCTCTCCGTATCCGTCTGTCTCCTTTCCTCTCAAGAAGAATTTGACTACGTCGTTAGGACGAGTCCCATCCTCCTCTCATCGCCACAACTATGCATTCTCTCATCCGCCATCTTCAAGGCAACCTCTCTAAACCGTTTTCATCTCCCGTTAGTAGAAAGGAGACAGACAGACAGACAGACAGAAGGAGAGAGAGAGAGAGAGAGAGAGAGCTTCTTCGCGGTTCTCTGTTCCAAGGAAGACGTTGCTCTTCTCCCTTGCTTTTAAAGCGTAGAGAAATCTGACGGGTTCTCCGGAAGACGGACAGAAAGAGAGGGGCGAGGGGGGTATATAGGGTTGCAGGAGGAGGAGGAGGAGGAGGAGGGGATGGGGTATACATAGGGTATGGGTTACGGGGGTATGGGATATAAGGGATGGAGGTAAAACGAAAAGGAAGTAATTACTAACCTTTGAAATAATCATCCTTGCGAGCGGCACCCTTTTCCTTCGTCCTCCAAGAAGGAAGACGACGAAGACGAAGACGAAGACGAAGACTAAGACGAAGAGGAAGACGAAAAATAAGAAGAAGAAGAAGAAGAAGAAGAAAAAGGTTGGCTCGTCTCTGGGAGAGGCCTATTTTATTCATTCGACGTTTCGAGCGATTAGGCTTCTCCTCTTCTCGCTTCTTTTATTACTCTTTTGCAGAGAGTGGACGAGTTCGCATAAAGTCTTTTCTGCTTTCTTTTCCTTATCCTCCTCCCCCCCGTTTAGTCTATGGTCTTAAAAAGGAGAAAATAAAGGACGAAGAAGGAGGAGGAGGAGGAGGGGAGGAGGAGGAGGAGGAGGAGATATCCCTATACTACTTTCTTGCAAATTATCGTCGGAGATAATCCGAATTCGAGACCAACTTCTTCTCATATACCACGATTGCGGTTAGCCTTCCGATAATATGGCTGCTCTCTCTCTCTCTCTCTCTCTCTCTCTCTCTCTCTCTCTCTCTCTGTCTCTCTCTCTGATCAGACTTATATTTTTCTTTATTTCTTTATTTATTCATTTCTTTCTCTCTTTCTTCTTCTCTTTTTGCTCTTGTTTTTTTCGGTCCTCTCTTTTCTTTTTCACCTTTTTTTTTCCCCCTGGGTGTTTTTTCCCCTCTATCTCCCTCTCTCTCTCTCTCTCTCTCTCTCTCTCTCTCTCTCTCTCTCTCTCTCTCTCTCTCTCTGTTTCTCCATTCGCATTCTCGTTACGTAGCGACGCCGTTCCGAAGGAAATTTACGTCTGCTTTTCCGCCGAGAGGAGATAAGCCCCGGCTATAGTGTCGACTTCTCGAGTTTCCCCGCCTCACTCCCCCCCTCCCTTCCGCCACTTTTATTTTCTACATTTTTCTTCCTCTCCTTCTTCTTCTCCTTCTTCTTCTCTTTTTTATCTTTTTTTACTGTTTTTCGTCCTTTTCTTTTTTTTTGCATTTTGCATTTTGGACCTAGCGCGTCGTTAAAGTACGCGCGATATCGTTTCAACTTTCTTCTTTTCCTTCTAATCGGACTACAATTGAGCGTTGCGTTTCGTTTCGAAAAAAAAAAAAAAATAACAACAACAAGAACGAAGCAGATTCATTCGTTCTCGCGACATGGGGTCGCGATTCTTATTCGGTCGAACCACCTAAATGAAAAAAAAAAAATAAATAAATAAAAAAAAACTATACTAGTTTCGACATATCTTACGTTAAATCTTATGATATATGCGTCGATATCATTGACGGGTTATAATTTTGTAGAAAAATAAAAAAAGAAAAAACAATAACCACGAGCAATACATTCGAGGGTTTTAAAACGAAAGAACAATTTCGAGATCGGCCACTTCGATTTCTTCCATTACGTCGATCGCAAATCTTCCTTGGTTCTTCCCTTTCGTCGGCTCCGTATAGAAAGAAAGAGAGAGAGAGAGAGAGAGAGAGAGAGAGAGAGAGAGAGAGATGGAACGTTGAACGATATATCCGAGAGAAAAAAGGAGGCGCAAAAGACGAAGAGGATGCACGAACGAATGTGCAATCGTCAGGAGTGTTAGAGAGAAAGAATTTCGTATTCGAAGATCGTTTCGTTGAAATGGCACGCGAGCGTGTAGAAGTCCTCCTCTTCTCTTCATCCCTCCCAATCCCTCCTCCTCCCCTTTCTTTCTGCTTTAACCATCGATCTACACACACACACACATACATACGCACGCACACAAAACGTACACACGTATCCGGACATATAAATGTCTATACGACTATTTAAATACATTGGATCGGTTGAACGTGTGTCCTCTTGTAAATGTTTGCATTCGCAAATATTTATCTAAATATACGTATATATATAGATATAACGTATATGTATATATATATATATATATATATATATATATATATATATATGTATAATATATGTATATGTATATGTTTATGTATATGTTTATGTATAGGTAGAGCATTATAAATTTATTCAGCTGGGCCGGTACCGGAAGAGTACCGTCTACATACAATTACGGTTGGCACGTGTACATTCGTAGTAACACGTTCGATAGAAATTCCCCATCGTATTTCATCGAAAATACTATCCTCTGCATTTGTACGCGACTTTCCACCCTTACGAGAACGACAGACAGATACACACATGCTCTCTCTCTTTCTCTTTCTCTCTCTCTTTCCACTGTCTACAAGATAAAATGGCAACTTACTTCTATTCGACGTATGTATTGTATGTACCCTGCATATATGCATTTATCTTACGTTTTACGTGTCGATCGAATTATTCGTAAAATTTGTCGTCGATGCGAAACGTTTTTGTTTAAAACGTATTTCGTCAAAAAAAAAAAAAAAAAAAAAAAAAAATACATAAATAAATAAAAAGTAAATAAAAAAAAATGCGGCAGGTACCGCTGAATAATAAACAAATTGTAACGAAAAAATGCAACGAATGTTTCAAATTCGACCTATGTCGAACAACAACAATTGTTGAATGTATTTCTTTTATTTTCGTTTTCTTTTATTTATTTAGAAAACAAAGAAATTCGTTCTGTGTTCGTTTGTGTGTGTGTGTTTGCGTGTGTTGTCGTTCACATCGACGTCAAAGGAAAAAAATTCTAGTTAAAAGTTCAAGTACGACAATTATTATAATTGGATACGTTTTAGTTTTGATAATGCCTACGTACAATTTCGAAATCTTTTTTATTTTTTCTTTTTTATTTGCACAAGAAATTTACCTAAATTGGGAAATCAAAGAAATTTAAAGATCGCGCGGAGAGTTAAGAGACGAGGGAGCGGGTTTCTCCTCCCTTATCGTTCTTACGTATACATTGTAGAAAAGGATTTTGATATTCTCCGTGGGTTTAGCTATAATGTCGTCGTAGAAACATAGAAACAAGAATATAACTGTTTATATGCACATATGCGCGCCACCGTCAGCCGACGATTCTCGTTACGTAGGCACGTTGCGTACGGACTTCGGATATAAAAAGAGCTTTTAATGAAAGCTACGATTTTCCGTACCCAACCTCGTCCACCCGCACCCCTCCCCAACCCCGAAAACCCAACCCCGACCACCCCCTCTTACCGCTACCACGAATATTCGCTGGACTCCGAACAAATATTCAATTCGTGCGGAGCTGACGTAAGCGTTCGAGAATTTGTCGAGATAAAACTTTTGTGCTAATTCCTGCTATCTTTTTTCGATTTCTCTCTCTCTCTTTTAGCTATCTCTGTCTCTTTCTCTTTCACTGTTGTTTTGGAATTTAAATTAAATAAAATAAAAAAAAAAAAAAAAGAAAGAAAGAAATATAATACGATTGAAAGAGAGCCTGGAATTTTTATAAAAATAAAATTATATATATATATATATATATATATATATATTCTTCGTATAAAAGTGTAATTAACAAAGCGATTAATCGATCGTTCTTCAGAGACACATTATACCCGCGTTCCAAAGTGAAAAATTTACGTGTTTTACAAAACATTCGGACCGTTATATCGTATCGATCGTAATCGAATACTCCTGCAGTATCGCGAAACCGCGAAATATCTGTCATTGAAGCTCGTGGATTATTCGAAACAATTTCAAGATATATCGTTAACCATTAAGTACAAGCGATGGGGGAAAAAAAAAAAGAAGATTTTAACGCAATTCGTGTGATTGTATAACGCGAGTAACGATTTTAACACGTTGACTCGATGATTGGCGTGATACTTGTTTTCAATGGAATCATTATTTTATTCTTATCCCTTAAGAATATCGAGGAATGCAAAATTTCACGCGTCAGAATTAAATTTTCCAAAGAAGCGAGAATAAAATATTCGCGTACGGTGTGTTAGAAACGGGAGAAGGATTGAAAAGGAAAAAAAAAAATATATATATATATATATATACATACGTACAAAATAGGATTCACATGTAATCCCGGAGACGGACAAAGAGCTGGGAGGTGGGAATATTTTGTGAAATATTTTTCGTACCGGGTATCGAGTAGGAAAAATGGTTTTGGACGAGGTTTCGGTTGAAATTTTTGGCGACGTGTTGCCGATCGATGAGCCCCAGGAAACTCCGGGATGCGTGAGATAAAAATAGAATATGTGCTTCCTTGCACAAAACAGATATGTATATATATATATATATATATATATATATATATATATTTATACCTACCTACATATACGTCACGAAAATGTGCATCACTCCCTTCCCCTTCCACCCCTCTGGCACGCTTCGATTCGTATCGATACCTATGTTTCGGTATGTACGCCTATACGTCCCCTACGTTCGTTCTCCCCCTACTAGAATACATTTTTGCGATCGTAAATTTGGAAAAAAATGTTTGAAAACGCGTTCGCGATTGATGGCGAACGATTTGCCGGTATTAAAATCATTCCTGTCGGAAGATCACTTTTGAAAGGTATATCGAGAATAGCGGTGGCTACTCGACAGGCCAAGTACGTGACCGACCAATCGTTGAGCTGATTAAGTGTCGATATGTCCCTCCCCTACCACCTACCCCTACCCCTACCCCTACCCCTCATCGTCGGTCACCGACAGCTGCACCTGCTATTATATTTTTCAATGTTCTCCGTGCTCGACAGTCTTACCGATCGATATTACGAAAAACCTATGCACGCGCGTTTTCGAATTTTATATGACGCGCACCCTTAACGATGTAATTTCAACCCTTTCGATATCGATTCGAACGAACGCCTACCACCCACCCCCTCATGACTCGACTACTCGAATCGAGTCGATAGGATTCTATCACGTTTTATCACTTTTATTCGATGTAAAAGTGTCTATTATCGTTCTAAAGAAAGAAATACAAAAAAGAAAAGAAAGAACGGCTCTCGTTTGCATATAACGCTCGACGCTTCGTACTACATAATTTATACGACCGATAGAATTTATACGAAACTTCGCTTAAATTCGTTCGAATTTAATTCGTCAAGCGATTAAAAATGAGATAGAAATATGAAGAGAGGAAAGAAATGTACGAGTCGTCGAAATGTTTTCCTTTTAATTTGAAGGTAATGATGTTCGTCGATAATCGGAAATCGTAGGGATGACGTTGGCCGAATATTTGTATCGGGAAAATCGAAGGGATGTAGAGAGAGAGAGAGAGAGAGAGAGAGAGAGAGAGAGAGAGAGAGAGAGAGAGAGAGAACAGAGAAGGAAAGGGGTAAGAAAAGAAAATTCGATATTCGGAAGGTGACTTCGCCGTAATGGTACACCGCCGCTCGCTGAGAACTTGGAACGCAACCGTTTACGTCGTTTACATACATCCGTGATCGACCTTTTTTTTGACCTCTCTCTCTCTCTCTCTCTCTCTCTCTCTCTCTTTTCTTATCCTTACCCTCCCCTCTGACCCCGGAGCGAGCATATTGCGGGAACTTTTCCTATGTAGAGAACGATCGCGCGACTATCAGCCAAGATTTTCTACGAACGACCCTTCGCGCCACGAATGAAAAACATATTCCGTTTATGTTGGTCGCTTGAAAAATTTTCGATGTACACGTACGCCACCAAACCCTATCGATTGTTATCTTCGATCTATCGCTATCGAGATTTACGCGCGTTCATATTAAGGTTTACGTAAGATCAATTAACACGAATCAATCGTTAACCCGTATTAACAAGCATGAATTTCTAATACGTGAGAAGGTTAGGTTGGTCGACTAATAAACATGAATCATCGTCATTAATATCGACCTGTTGGTACAGATTAATAAACATGAATCGTTAATTTGGCCAAATGGAAAGGATTAACAAACATGAATTATTAATGCGAGTGAGGTAAGGCGGATCAACGAACGCGAATAATTAATATGAATCAAAGTGGGACGATCGACATTAATCGTCGACATAAATCAATAAACCTTAACCGATTAGGAATGATCTTTAACGTTAAGTCAGTCTAACGCGTTATTGCGTCTTCACGAATCGTTAATTAATATAACCAATTAACGTATATATACATATATGTTAAACATTAATTAATATTACGATGGTATCGGATGATACGCACAAGCCTAAATAACGTCGATGTGTAAAAGTATTATTTTTTTTTCTTTTTTTTTTTTTCATGGGAACGGGAGAAAACAAATTTATGTATTGCAGATAATTTTGATATGTCGTTGTACACGTTCCGAGGATGTTTATTAAAGAACGACTCAATCCAATGTACAACGAGTAAATTACGATCGATTTGAACTTTTTCTACTTTCACCTCTCCAATGTCTTTCTCTCTCTCTCTCTCTCTCTCTGTTCTCTCTCGCACGCGTTTTTAAGCCAAGTGAATTAATGCATCCACCATAAAGCGCACTCCTGCAAGAGGAAGCCATTCGACTTTACGTTCTCTCGAAGGAGCTACAAAACGGAATGCCGATACGTACGAAGAATGGAAAAGTTTACTCGCGAGACGATGGCAGTGCAAGTCCTTTCTCTCTCTCTCTCTCTCTCTCTCTCTCTCTCTCTCTGTGTCTCTCGTTCTCTCTTTCTTTCTTATACGAACGAAGATTACGAAGAATGGAACAAAGGATTAAAGGATAGCAAAGCACACACGTTTATTCTATGGCTCCTCTTCTCGCACCTGCGTCATTTTATTATTCTTACTCTCTTAATATAGTAGTAGTAATAGTGGGTAGCAGTAATAGTAGTAATAGTATCAATAATAGTAATAGTAGTAACAGTAATACGACATGCGAACGTCATAGTAGGACGCTTGATTGCCTTATTCGATATCAAAGATTAAATTCTTTCTCGTCTATTCGATTCATTAATTTCATATTGTTTCGAAACGTTAATTATAGTTTCGCGTTAACCGGTACGTATAACGACTCACTCGTTGGAAACGATTGAATGGTAATGAACCGTACTCATTAACAATTATTCAGATATAGCTTTGAATATTAATTGAAAATTGATATACCAGTTGGCACTGACAAACGTCAAACGGATTAGTTTCATTTTAGACGTTGCTCTTTCGTTCCTTCTTTCTCTTCAATTTTTTTTTATATTCTTCCTTCCTTTCTTTCTTTCTTTGAGTTCAACGTTAATAACAAAGTAGAATATCTTTTCTATAATTTGATTATCCATCATCGCCTCGATACTGAACGATACAAATCCGAAAAGCAAACGAGCAAACAAAAAAAAAAAAAATAAGAAAAAGAAAAAAAGAAAAGCAACCCAGACGAAAAAAACCGAATGAGAGAAGGACGTACGTAGTTGGCTCCGTAACGAGTCGGTCACAAATTTTCTAACCACCGTGGTTGTATAACGTCCAGTCGATATGCGTTTTCATTATGGGCAAAGAGAGATACGATATTCTGGTTAATCAACTCTGTACGATACGGGAAATGTTTACGTCATGCGCGGCATACGTTTAAGCTTGTGCGATACCACGGTTGATACGTGTGCGCGCGCGCGCGCGCGCGCGTTCGCATTTGAGTTATTCCGTACCGCGAAGCCGATGGGGTATAGAACGATCGAACGTACGCAATTACGAGATAACTGCGTCGCCAACCCACCCTCTAAAACCCGAAGACCCACCCCCTTCTATCTACCCGTCCCTCCCTCTCGACCTCTCTACCTCCCTCACGACGAAACTCTACCCAAAATTCCGGGCTGTACGCGGTTACACCAGTTGCTCCCAACTGGTTCTCTCTCTCTCTCTCTCTCTCTCTCTCTCTCTCTCTCTCTCTCTCTCTCTCGTTCGAGATTAATTGTTAATAAAAACGATCGCACGTGAACGTGCTGTTACACGCCAGATGGATAAGTTAACGTATATTGTGTCCAATCGAACGAATCAAAATAAAAGTTTTTCCCTTGTAACTATGACCTTTCGTTCGTAATCATGAAACGATGGATACAACGACATAGAGAGAGAGAGAGAGAGAGAGGGAGAGAGAGAGAGAGGGAGATGGATCGAAGAGAATATTTCTCGATTACAAAATGATGTTACCCGGGGTAAAAGAAAAAAAAAAAAAGAAAAAAAGAAATGCGTATGCGTCGAATCGTTGGAAATATTTTTGAAAAGGTTTAGGAGGTATAGGGTTGAGTTAGGTAGAGGGTATAGGAGGAGGAGGAGGAGGAGGAAAAGGCGGTTTTGAAAACGCGTACTGCCTAATCCCCTTTTTCATAAAAACGTTAGCAGCTATTGAGCCGAAACAATCGTTTGCATTCCAAAGTTTCAACGGGAAGCTCGCGCGTTGTCCGGCCGGTGGTCGTTGGCCTATCAGAGAGGACGATGGACGGGTCGAAGGGAAAGGGGGGGAGGGGAGGAGGTAGGTGAAACAACCCCTCTCTCACTCTCTCTCTCTCTCTCTCTCTCTCTAGAAAGCAAGCACTCTAGTACTACGCAAACGGTGATGCAAGCGTACGTTCAACCTCCTCTCTCTCTCTCTCTCTCTCTCTCTCTCTCTCTCTCTCTCTCTCTCTCACTCTCTCTCACTCTCTCTCACTCTCTCTATCTCACTCACTCACTCTCCGGATCGTTCCGGTTTCAACGTGGAATTTGACCTATTCGGAAGCGATACAGGGGCCGCGAAAGCACCGACGATTTGTCGCTCGAATCGGTCCTCCTCCCTCCTCCTCCCTCCTCCTCCTCCTCCTCCTCCCAACGTTCCTCTCTCCCTATCGCATTCAAGCTCTCTCTCTCTCTCTCTCTCTCTCTCTCTCTCTCTCCCCGACAGAAAATACAACGTTCGCGAGTACCCGTCGCGACAACAGACTGCGGAGTAAACCGGTGGATGGGTGGGTGGGTGGGTGAGAGGGTTGGCAAGAGACAGAGGAGGGAAGAACGCATCACCTGCAATTTCCGAAATGTATTACACTTTCCCGTTACCTCACCGATAATCGTCCACGATTTCGACCCTACACACACACACACACACACATGCATTTATATACGCACACATATAGTGATGCATTCTCTGGTACGAGACCACCCTCGCCAACATATATAAACCATCACCCACCTAACCCCATAAACCCACCTTTTTCTCCTCTATCGTGTTTCGTTTTTGTTGTTATTATTGGCATTATTATTATTATTATTATTATTATTATTATTATTGTTATTGTTATTATCTCTTTTCTTTTCTCTTTTATTATTACTCTAACTCGATCTCTCTTCGAATAATCATAAGAGCGGGTATAAACTTGGCGCGAGTAAAGTATCGCGCATACGAAAGAATATATATATGTGTGTGTATGTGTGTGTGTGTGTGTGTTATATATATAATCCACCATTTTCAAATATTTACTCTGAGTGTAATTAATATACCGCATTCGATCGGTCCGTTTCAATATTTTATCATTACGTTTATTATAGCTCTGCGTCTGATTTTTTTCTTCTCTTTCTTTTTCCATTTTCTTTCTTTTTTTCTTTTTTTTTCTTTTTTTTTTTTTTCATTCATACAGAGTTTTTACCCGTATCACGACGGACGACACGGTCCGTGGAAACATTTGTCTTCAATTAATTAACGTCCGCTCATTATTTGTTTTCGTGAAACCTTTCCCCGCTCTCCACCCCCAAAGGGAAGAGGGAAAAGAAACAAAGGGAAAAGAAAGAAAGAAAAAAAAAAAAGAGAAAGATCTCGCGTAAATCCCCGCGTTGTTGTTGTTAATAAAAAAAAAAGGGAAGCCGACAAAAAGTTTTTAACGGATTTCCTGTGCGTCTAATCGATCGGAAAGAAAATTATTCGCATGTTGAGAGGTTCCCGATAACGGGGCTGGGGCGGGTCGGGGGTTGGGACAGGGGGAGGGGGAGGGTAGAAGTTTGTATTTCCGTAACACGATCGGACAGGACACTAGTGAGTGTCGTTTTAAGCAACGTACGCGTTGAAACGGTTATCTCGTTTATGTAAACGTTAACGAGCTTTTACGAAGTGGGATGTGTTTATTCTGAAGTGCGCGCGTATGCTTTGACACGTATGGCAAATGCCACTGCTAATCGCGAAGGATCCGATTGTCGCTTTCGGAGAACATTAATTAATGCCTTTACTCGATCGATCGATCGATCGATCGATCAAATTTATGGATGTTACACATTACCTTATGCGAGTAATAAGCCCTTAACTCGTAATTCCCATCATTGTGACTTCGCCGATTATCCAATTATATTATACACTATAATAGATATAATTTTTAATTATTTTATTTTCGTGGATTTTGTTTTCTTTTCTTTCTTTTCCTTTTTTTTTCTCAAAGCAACTAATTTAATAAGCATTAGCGAGTTTAATTCTTTTTTTTCTTGCTTTTTCCTTACGACGAATCATTAACACGAACAACGATAAGTACGTATCGTCGTGATCGTTTATAATTTCAAACGAAATCGACGACGAGCTATTTATTTTTTATTTATTTATTTTATTTTATTTTTTCTTCAATATTGCGATACGTCGAATAGTATTTATTTCCATAGATAATTATTACTTTCAATAAGGAAATATCATTATTCAATTTATACCTGCATAGATATATATATATATATATATATATGTATGCAATTGACACAAAAATATTGTTGTAGTTGTATTTGCAACGCCTACCGAATACCAAATATATCTCTCGTCCGGAGTAAACATTTTAATAATTAAAAAAAAAATGTGTCCTTTCTCTCTCTCTCTCTCTCTCTCTCTCTCTCTCTTTTATTTTTTATCTACAACATAGTCAGGGTGTCAAAATTTGACCGATATCCGTGTATCTCTCTCTCTCTCTCTCTCTCTCTCTCTCTCTCTCTCTCTCTCTCTCTCTCTCTTTGGGAGGTCAATAAAATCGTGAGATATACGGGACGTTTCACGAAGAATCGTTGCACAGTGTGTAAGAGTGTTTCGCGTTAATCCGATCGACTCATACGATAACGAATGAATGCGAACTATGCGAGACAAGAATTTATCTTTCGAAAGAGAGAGAGAGAGAGAGAGAGAGAGAGAGAGAGAGATTGTTGCTGTCGTTGGGTTGCATCGCCCTACGAAGGGTTCGAGGACGTGGTTTAATTCGTGGAACGTTTTAAGGCTGAAAATCCAATCGCGTTGCACAATGGCCACTGTCGACAGATGTCTATCTCTCAATTTCCTGGATGAAAGTTTGTGCGCACGCGAGTACACGAGAGAGAGAGAGAAAGAGATAGATAGATAGAGAGAGAGAGAGAGAGAGAGAGAGAGAGAGAGAGAGGAACTCTCTCTTACGCTTTTCAACGTGTAAAGCTTTGCGTTCTTCGTTCCCATACGATCGTTCCCATCTCCAACGTTTCACGTCTACCTTCGCTTCCTTCTTCTCTGCATAAACATTCGATCATTCCAAATGTTCTATCGAGTATGATGCATACTAAGCTAGCACTTTTCCCTCTATTCCCATTTTCTTTTCTCTACCTTCTCTTTATTTTTTTCTCCTTTTTACATTTCATTCTTCACTTCATTTTTTGTTCTCCCGACAGAAAGAGAGAGAGAGAGAGAGAGCGAGAGAGGGTGGGAGAAATCTTGATTAATTCGTCAGCGTCCAAGGAAAAAAATAAAATGTGTTATATAATATCGATCTCGAGAAATAATATCACAGATACGCGAGTATTTGTTAATACGATTTATATATTAACAAATATTTTTTCCGTAATAAATTCGCTTAACGATCGAGCCACGCGATATTTTCATTCCGTGTAATCGAACTTGTTTGCGTTTATACAAAAAGAAAAAAAAAAGAAAAAGAAATGTACGTAATACGAGTATTGATCGGTTCGTTGTTAAAATATACGCGAGAACTTTGATATAATTTTTATTGAGCTAATATATTAATCAATTAACGATTAATAATTATTCGTTAACAAAAAAAAAAAAAAAAAAAGAATATTCGTAAAATATGAGAGACGTCAAATGTGAATGTTCGAGATCTTTAAAAAAAAAATAATTTCACGGTATTAAGCAGAGTTTTCATTCGTTCTTTTCTTTTCTCTCTCTTTCTTTCAGGTCCCAAATTTTTTATTTTTATTTTTTATATAACACGCGAATACCACGGGGATATTTTTAATATATTATAATAATGAGAAGAATTTATTTGGAGTGTTTATTCCATCAAACTCTTTCCTAAAAGTAGATTGTTTATTTATGATTCGTCGTCATTAAATTGGAAGGAAACTCAATACCATCGAGCGGATTGAAAGATCAATCGGGGGAGGACTTTTTATAAGTCTCTGTCTGTCGATGCTTTACAAAGTGATCGCTTTGAATTATTCTCATGAATACAACGCAAACAGGGTCTTACTCTCATTATTTTTGTACGTTGGAATTATGCGCACATTTTAATGGGGCGGGGGAGAGGCGGTGGAGGCAGGCGAACGCAAAGCACTTCAATTTCTTTCGTATAGTAAAAAGAAATTATGTTTGTAACGAGGGAGACGAATTTACGAAGAACTTATAATGCCCGCTTTAATTTCTTTTCCCTTTCCTTTTATCCTCCCTCTTTCGAAATATTTCAAATAAAAATACTTTGCCGGCTGTTAACGGGGAGAAAAAAAAGTTAACATATATGTATATATATATATATATATAAAAAAAAAAAAAAATTAAATCACAGCGACATTTGTAAATATATCATGCACATATATATGTCTTTAAATATATTACAAAAAAGAATAGCACGCGTTTAAGCGCATCGGATCGAAAACGAAATGAAATTCGTAAATTTACGTTTCATCCTTTCCCACGCATATTTCTTTCTCCCTCCCCCCCTCTCCCCGGTTTTTACGATCTCTCGCCGAGCTACATATTTAAGTTTTAATGCAAATTTCATAGTGGCAATATTCATAGAGCTACGGTAAGAAAGACGTGGTGTGTGACAACAAGAAGGAGAAGGATTTCTTGTCTTCATCGATCTAAGGTCTACCACGATCAATATGTAAATTTTCTGACAGGAGGTGTACGTGCATAGATTTAGCTAAAGTCAAGGTGGGTAATGGTGGGTGTGGAAAAGAGGAAAAAGAAGAAAAATAAAAGGAAAAGGGTGTAGATGTAAGTAGAGGGGATGAAAGGAACGGGTTGGTTGACTCGTTAATCGTACAAAAAATAACGCGAACGTCGTCGTCCATGTTGGGTGGTTTGTGTTCGCACGTTTCTAAAACCAAGCAAAATCGAAAGCGTATTATTATTATGCTCGGCGAGTCACGAGAGAGGACTTCAAGGCTTTTCTCTTAAACAACATGACACATTAATCCCCTCGTATTAGTTGGGACAGTGAAAAATTGTGTCTTGAGTAGGTACGGGCCCTTGGGCGAGCCGCCATATTTATAACGCGGAGGAGTCCTATCGTGGCTGCTTGAAAAATACAGTGATCCCGGTGACGCCAAAATGAAAGAGCGAGACAAAGAGAGAGAGAGAGAGAGAGAGAGAGAGAGAGAGAGAGAGAGAGAGAGAGTTTAGTTCAAGTTTCTATTTCCACTGTGTCTCTGTTTGCCGTTGAGCAACATGACGTTGAGCAACATCACTTATTTTCGTCTGACGTCTACCATGCCATTTACTGCTTCCTTAAATTATGTCGTTGTTAAAGTACGTTATAGGTTTTCTTTTTCTCTCTTTTTTTTTTTTTTTTTTTTGTTTTTATCATACGTAAGAGGAACGAGCATTGTAACAGGAATAACAGTGAAAATAAAACGTCAGTAAATCTTCAAAGTTCATTAGTTCGAATATTTAAAGACTGATACTTTTGATGGGACGAAGGTAAATACAAAAATCGTAAGTTTTTTTTTTTTTATAGATTACGCTAATTATTTTTATTATACGTGTATATTACGATCTGAAAACAAATTATTAACGATATCTCGTCGAACCGATCGTTAAGCATCGGTACATATATGTATGGCCTACTTTCTCGCGTTTAATTTTTATCTTCTTTTTCTACTTCTTCTTCTTTTTTTTCCCATTTTTATTCATTTTATAAATTTCTTTTTACAATTTTAAAATCACTTTCAGACGCCGTTAATCGATCGAATAAAGATACCCACTTCGAGATACGCGAAACATTAAATATTATTCGACGTGGTTATTAATTTTTCAAAACGAATTCACAATGATACCGTCAGAGATCTGTATATATATACCAATGTTATCTGTCCTTTATCGATATTTTATATCAATGATGATGATGATGATGAGAGAGAGAGAGAGAGAATAAAAAAAAGAAAGAGAACGACTAGGTAGGACTAATTTCGAAGCATTTCGAAGCATTTCGAAGCCATTTTTTATTTTCAAAATCCTCGTTACGTTTCCGCCTCGCGAAATAACATTTTTGGTTCGAGTAAACCTTTCGAGATAGAAGTAGAAGTAGAAGTAGAAGTAGAGGAAGAAGTAGAAGAAGGAGAGGAAGAGGGAGAACCAAACCGAATCGGTTTAATTCGAGAGCAAGAGCTTTCTTCGTTCCTCCTCTTTTACCATCTACTACGGGAGGCCACTAGCAACCCTCCATAATCAAATCCCACCCCAAACTGCTCCCACTCTGCACCCTCTTCACACGAAAGGAATGTTAATGCGACAATGCCTCTGTTCCGACTCGAAACCCGCGTCGTTCATCCCCCTCCCCCCTTACTCCCTCCCACACTGTACTCAAGCCTTCACCCCAGCCCACTTCAAATCCTCCACCTCTTCCACCTCCTCCTCCTCCTCCTCGTCCTGTTCTTCTTCTTCTTCTTCGTCTCTTTCCTTCTTCCTCTTCTCTATTTCTCTCTCTCTCTCTCTTTCTTTCTCTAACACACACACACACACACACACACACACACACTCTCACACTCTTTCTCTTTCTCCTTCAGCAAGTTCCTGCAAACGAACGACGACGTTTCTCTTGTCTCCTTTTATTTCCTTCCTTTCTTCCCCTTTCTCTCCTTCTCTTTTTTAGCCTCAAGGAATCCCACGAGGATTTCCTCCTTGGATACCTTTTCGTTAACTCTGTTAGGTTCCTCGTCTTACCTCTCTACTCTTTCTCTATTCCTCTCTCTCTCTCTCTCTCTCTCTCTCTCTCCTTCTCTATCAACGTATTATCGATAAAACGTTCCTTTCCTCCGTTCTATATTTCTATCTCACTTCCTTTTAAAAATCTTTCTCCTTCTAATCGATCTCACTTCCCACGTCCGATTTCTTCACCCTTTCTATTTTCCTTTTTTTTTCTTTTTTTTCTTCTTCGACACTCATGGTAATACCAAGAACCTTACCATTTCCTTCGTTCTGTCATCCTACTTCCTTCTTCTTCTTCTTCCTTCTTCTTTGTATGTCTATGTCCTTCTCGAAGTAGCGAGAGAGAGAGAGAGAGAGAGAGAGAGAGAGAGAGAGAGAGATAGAGACCAGTCAAGAAATCCTTTGATCCTCGTCCGTGGCCCCGGGGCCACGCAACCGTCAAGTTCAAACTGAATCGGTGAGACGGCCTCAGGACTACTTCTCTACTACCTTTACACAACTAGGATACTTTTACCATGCGGAGAACGGAAACGCGTCCGGGGGGATGGAGCTTCCAAGTTTCGTGACTCTTGCATGGCGAATCCCTCACTCTTTACCCTCACCCTCACATCCACCCTTCACCCTTTTCCACCGAACTCCTCCCAACTCCCAACTCCCAACCACCCAGCCCTCAATCCTCCACCACCACCACCACCACCACTCTTGTCGTCTCTCGAGAAAGACCCAAAGAAAATCTTTTGCGAACGTTGCGAGGAAACCCCCCCCCCTCTCTCTCTCTCTCTCTCTCTCTCTGCCTTTATGTATATATTTTCTATTTCTCTTTTTCTCTTTTTTTTTTCTTCTCTTCGTTTCTATAAACTCCGATAGAAAAGTATATGCTACGCGATTCCTTCTCTCTCTCTCTCTCTCTATCTCTCTCAATCGGATTATGGTTTCGTTAAGAGAAATATTCCAAACAAATTGTACCCACAGTACGAATATATATATATATATATATATATATATATATATATATATATATATATATATATATATATATAAAGGAATTTGAATCGAGTTTATTTATATATATATAAAAAAAGAAAAAGGAAAAAGGAAGAAGATGAGATTTCTAGTTTATTCGTTTCTCGCAAGTTTTCTTTTTTTTTTTCCTTTCCGTTATTTGACCTCGCATCGATCGCTCGCGCAGTTTTTCTCGCGATTATAAACGAGCGATTCATTATTCGCGATCGGTATTAAAAATGAATCGCCGGGGTCGTTAAAAAAAAAAAAAAAAAAAAGAAAAGAAGAAGAAAGAAAAAGAACGAAAAAGAAAGAAGAAAGAAAGGAATGAAGTAAGGGGGAAAAAAGAAAAGTTCACGTCGAATTAATCGACCGATAATCGTAACGTAGCTTTTGATTCGACGTTAACTTTCATAAATTATCATCTTACGTCTAACTATAATTAATCCCTCCTCCTCCTCCCCCTTCCCGAACTTATGTCACGGCACTTCGATTATTCTAATAACGAACCAAAATCAGTCTTCTTCGATCGAAGTTTCGTAAGGGGATAAAGAGGAAGACGGATATATCGAAACTGTGTACGGGCAAGAGAGAGATTACTGATGGTCAAGGAATCGTTTCGTGGAAGGTGACCGATTACTTCTTGAAGTATGAATTTGGTAGGGTGACGTTTCATACCATTTCTCTCTCTCTCTCTCTATCTCTATCTCTATCTTTATATATATATATATATATATATATATATATATATATATATATGTATGTATATACATATATCTCTCTCGATCCATGGTGATTGATGCAAGGAGATCGCATTCGTAGTAAGTTGTGGTATAAGGCTGGTGGAAGCTAGGTTATGTTGCTGCCAGCTGTCGTTACCGAGATAGTTTGTACCAGTCAAGTTTCATCCTCGAGCTAACTTAGTTCGCGAAAGCTTTCGTGCTCAAGCTCGGCAACACGAAAATCTCGTACGAATATCTAAGTATGTAGATACTTCTCTCTCTCTCTCTCTCTCTCTCTCTCTCTCCATACATATACATATACATATATATATATATAAAGGAGGAGGAGAAGGAAGAGAGTATACTTTGGATATACATCGTACAATCATTCTCCTAATTTCGAATAGAAAATTGCTTTGTATTCGAGTTTCTCTACGTGACGAGGAAACCACCGCCAGTTCTCCGCCCTCTCTCCTTTTCGAAAATTTCTGACAACTTAGCTGAGACATCTCCATATTCTTGAAAGTTAACATTATCGTTGTCAACGTAACGTGTAACCAATCGCGTTAATATCATCGTCGTCGTCATCGTCATCATCATCGTTCGTTCGTTCGTTCGTTCGTTCGTTCGATTTCCTTTTCGTTCGTGATAATAGAACGAACATGTGTAAAATTATAAACTCGACAATGTGATTAAAATTGAACGATTGTAAAACAAACGGTGCCATGGGATATAAACGCTCATTTATATATTCCTCATATTAAACTCTACATGCGGTGTATATATTATAAATATATGCGTATCGGACTTGTTCAGCGTGATTCAACGTTAAATAATTCAATGTAAAACTGTCGCTTACATTATGCATCCGGGGGAAATATGGAGGTGTAGAGATGACTATTAATGTTATCGTATAATTAATAATTTCGATGAAAATAATAAATAATACATTGGAGACCGGGGACACTCGAATGAGTGCATTCGACGTAGGCGAGGGAGATCAAACGAAGTCGATTTATTCGTAATATATAAATATTAATTAAATCCTCTCACTCACTCTCCATCCCTCCCTCTCTCTCTCTCTCTTTCTCTGTCTCTTCGTTAAACATACACAAACCTTGAAAGAAAGAACGAGAAAAAAGAACAGAAAACAGAATACGCACGAAACAAAGGGATTTACATTTTAACGAAAGAAACGAAAAAAAAAAAAGAAAAAGAAAAAGATAATAATAACGTAGAACGATTCTCTCGTATCAAAAAGAGAAATTGGAAACTGAAACTGAATGCTTCAAGTATGTCGACGAAGAGTCCGAGAAGAATTACGAAACAGGTACAAAGTCTCTCGTTTGTAATTAATACCTTTAGATCTCTCTCTTTCACACACACACACACACACACACACATACTAGGTTCTCTCACTCTCTTCGAAAAGGTAATCTGGGCAGACGAGCGTGAGGTATGTGAAACCTCCTGCGGCTTCTCCGCATTAAAGGTGAAGTCACTTCGAACCGAATCAGAGAACCAAACCCCCCGTTCTCAGCATCTCTTTCCTTCTCTCTCTCTCTCTCTCTCTCTCTCTCTCTCTCTCTCTCTCTCTCTCTCTTAGCTTCCTAGAGCTCCGTTTGACATCCGAGAGAACCAAGACACTGCTAGCGAATACCAGTCGAATTACCGTAAATCGAACTGCCAGCCATCTTCCAAAGAGTCCCTGGGAGACAGCTAAGCCATCCTCTTATTCCGTATATTACCACTTCCTGAATTCCGGATCTTCCTACCGTAGAAACGGGAATCACACCTCGTTGCGTACCAACTATCTATCCCTACACGCGTACCCAATCTCACCGATATACGTAAAGTCCTCCTGCACTTTCGAGTATCCCGGATAAGACAGAGGATCCAGGTTATATTTCAACGGCGTTATTTGTCATTCTTAACGTTATCCTTGTTTTATTTTTTTTTTTTTTTATTTTTGTTTGTTTGTTTGTTTTATCTCGCTTTGATCTCGAATCGATCATTCGTATATTCGATCTTCTTCTCGAAATATTTATTATTTATTTTATGTCATACGCGTATTCGCGTCGATACGTAAGATTTTTCCATATCGATTTACCATTGTCACGTACGAAACTCCATTCATTTATGCGATTCATTTATGCGTGTATAATAATTCTTTATTGCTATGTCAAACGAATGAGAGAGAATTCAAATATTGAGAATTTTAAATCCTAAACGTAACTTCATCATCCTCGTTATAATTGCAATTATCGATCTAACGGTTAGTACGGATTGTCATAATAAATATTAAATATCGCATTCACGTATGTAAATAATTGTAAATAATTAACACGTACATGCGCGTACGAACACGTGTTACGTGCATTCCTATAATTTATGAACATGAAATTTCCTAATCGTAATTAGGTCGCTAAATCGGTCCTACGTGATTCGTCGCGTTGACTTTTGCCTTCACAAAGAGAGAGAGAAAAAGAGAGAGAGAGAGAGAGAGAGAGAGAGAGAGAGAGAGAGAAAGAGTGTAGCCAATAGAGCATAAGAGAAGAGAGGAACTAACGGGTGTTTGGAAAGCGACGGTGTTGTACAGGTTCGTTCGCAGTGGTGATAAATCGATTTTGCATGAAACGAACCATGAAAAATGGCGGGCAGTCGCACGTGGAAAATGTGTTTCGGCCGATAGCGTTTTCCACGCACTTCCTCGTCACTTTCCTTCCTTCCCTATCTCTCTCTCTCTCTCTCTCTTTCTCTCTCGTAGTGCTACATGTTCGCACCGATTAGCTAACAAAGTTGACTCCTGCGTTCGCTGACCTTAAACCACAATGTCGAAATAATTCCCCCGTTTCATATCGCGTTACGATCGTGATCATTCATAGAATCCGATTAAAATATCGACCTGTTTATCTCAAATTTAATGGAAAAACGATATATTTGTTTTTTTTTTTTTTTTTCGAAGAGAAATTTCTAAACGATATACCTTCGAGATCGGCTCGTGATATTTTTTATTTTTTTATTTTTTTCCCCGAGAACGACCACGAAGAGATACTACGACGACGCTATTTTAATAAATTAGATTTTACGTACCATTTCCATAAAAAAAAAAAAAAAAGAAAGGAAGGAAGGAAAAAAATTTATCTTTGACGCAAATAAAAGGAAAAAAAATATATATATATTTTATAAATATATATATAAATATATAAAATTCTCGCTTAGACTAATAATGATTATAATTTTCTTCGGGCAAATATAACATCGAAATTCATGGAACTTCATTATTATTTGTAGATATACTATTTGAAAGATGAGGAATGCAGTCGACTCGAGTAAGAGTGAGGAGAGTGAGTGAGTTAGTGAGAGAGAGAGAAAGAGAGAGAGAGAGAGAGAGATGGACGAAGGGAGAGAAAACACGTGCAGAGTGGAAGTTCCTAGAACTGGCCAATGGAAACATTTAACTTCACCGAGGCAAACAAGTTCCAAAATGTTTCCTCCTCTCCTCGGCCCCTCAGTTTCTAGATTTCCAGTGGTTTATACATGATTCAAACTGCACGCATACTTAAGCTACCAGTTTCTAGAGGAATATTATTTTGAATGGTTAAACGTACGTACGTGTATATATATATATATATATGTATGTATGTATGTATGTATGTATGTATTTAACGTGAACTACTTAACGATATCTGCGTTGCCCCTTACTTAGATATCCGTGTATATAATTTATTAAGATCGTAAATTTTCACGAATATTTTATATATTAAGATACTACTATATCGAACGTCGAACAAAATTTTCCACGTGGAATATTTATTTCCACGTGGTCCGAAGCTAATCAAACATAAAATTATAATTATACGAAAACACGTGAGAATGAAATGGTATAATACGAAGCGTTGAAAACGTAGGTGTGTCAAATGGAAGAACAGGTTATCATAATTTAAATTATTTTAATTTCACATGGTAATTCTATAATGCGATATTATATTTGCAAATTTAATATATATGTATATATATATTTTTTTTTCTCTGATTCTTTTTACTTCTCCTTCTTAAATTGATTTATTCCTTTAAATCGAAATAACGTTACCTATTAGATCACTTCCGATGATCGTTCATCCTCTATAGATAATTATAGCGAAAGTAAACCCTTCGTATAACGAGCAGACATCTCTACTCGATGTAATATGCTCGATCGCGTACATATACACATATATACATACATATATTATGTATATATATATGTATGTATATACACACACACATATACGCACGATTTATTATCATGCGAGAGCTATCTTGATTTAATTTAATCTAGCGTGCATGCGTGCTCCATATAGTCGGTGCTTTTACCGAATCCTTATCGGCAATATAATAACCTTATGCTACGTAATAACGATCAAAATGTATCATCGATGAACATTCGTCGATAGTTCCTTTCGTTTTTCCAAAAACTCACGTCAGATGAACGACTTTCGTTCCATCAAGCCTCTTAACTCGATCAAAATTAAAAATATTAGACGTAAAAAGAAAAACGGCGAAGTCAAATCTTCGCATTGTCGAATTCAATGTTCTGTGCGACTTAATTAAAAAAAAAAAAAAAAGAATTACGATACATAATATGTCCCTTACAATTTTTCTTCAATATATATATATATATATATATATACACTTGTCAACTGTCTTATTTACTCGTTGCAAAAAAATTAATAAAAAGAAAAAATAAAAAAAAAAAAAAATGAAGAGAAAGAGGGAGAAAGAAAACAAGATTCAGGTATAAATCACAGCCGTTAAATATAGTTAAAATTAAGGATGGCGTTAAAGGTACGTAACGGGGACTAAGGAAAATTGGAAAAGAAAGAGTGGACGTAGGGATGAGGGTGTATGCAATTAACCGCGAACCGATACAACTTCTTTTTTTTTCTTTTTAATTCATAAGACGTGACCCCATAGAACTATGGCTGCTCGTTTGGTCCTCGGAATGAATTTAAGACCGACGAGCGCGCACACGCACGCACATATTTATACACACACAAACACACACAGCGAGAGAGAGAGAGAGAGAGAGAGAGAGAGAGATATACAAAGATAGCTTATATACCTGTATACGTAAAGAGGTGAGTCGAGGTGGGAGCCGACGTAACCCATTGAAGCCGTTTCCTACGGTGATGGAGGCAGGGAGGCCGTACGTACCTTTAACGCTGTTTAACTTCCACCTGAATTAGCTTTCATCCACCGCTGGGGCCGACAGGTACATTGTTCTCCACAATCTAACTCAACGTCGTTTACATTTCGCAGTCGCTCGTACTAATATTTAAACCTTTTGGATGACGATGGAGAATGGTAGATGTTAGTAGGTGGTACGAGATGAATCACTTCAATTCCGACGGAATAAGGTAGGAAAGAATGAAAGAAAATAGAAGGAAAAGAAAAAAGCAAAGATGAGGAAGAAGAAGAAGAAGAAGAGAGAGGGAAGACCGAAAAAAAAAGTCCGAGAGAGAGAGAGAGAGAGAGAGAGAGAGATAGAGCGTGCCGTTTGCACGGACAATTTCGAGAAAATTTTTTTTTTTCTTTCTCGCCTGATAAAATCTTTGCCGAAACGACAGATTGAATGTTCATCCTTAAATATTCGTCAGCGAACGAACATCTTTATCATTCGACGATGTTAAAGTTTCTCTCTCTCTCTCTCTCTCTCTCTCTTTTTCTTTTTCTCAATCGGTCGAATACTTTTCGAACGACCGTCGTTTATTATCGCGCTTATTTATTCACGAATAAGGAAACGTCCATAAAAAATAAAAAGAATAAAAAAAAATTATTGAATCGTCACCGACGATTCTTCTTCCCCCCTCCCCCTCCTTCTGATATCAATATCCGCATCTAAAAAAAGAAAAAAAAAGGGTGGGGGTAACTTCTCGAACCTAAAAGAATTTCTCCCCGTTCAAAAATTAATTCGATTTTATCGCGCGAACGCAACGAAAGTAAATTCAATTGATCATAGCGAACGATAATTTATTTTTCTCCCTGGTCAAGTCCATGGGTAAAAGATAAAGGAGGGGGAAAAGAAGGAGTAAAAAAAAAAAAAAAGAAGAAGAAGAAGAAGAAGAAGAAAACAAATTTCCATGCTCATTCTCAGGATCGTCTTATTCCCGTTTATATCGCGTTTTGTTAAATCGAAAGAAAATACCGATTGTGGAAAAGGGACGATATGCCCGGTCATTTCAGTCAAGCAGAGGGTTAAAATAAGATGATCCTTTTTCTTCCTTCTTTTCTTTTCTTTTCTTTTTTTTTTTTTCTTTTCTTTTTTCATCAAAGTCGAGAGAAAACCTAATCGAAAATTCAGTCAAACAATATAAACGTCTGACCGTAGTAGACACTTACCTTCTCTCTCTCTCTCTATCTATCTATCTGTCTATCTATCTATCTTTCTCTCACTCATAGACATAGAGAGTAGTACAGAAGAAAAAGCAAAGGAAATAGAAAAAAGCTGACATCGAATTGGCATAGTTCTCTATCTTTTTCTCGCTCACTCTCTCACTCACTCTCTCTCTCTCTCTCTCTTTCTCTCTCTTTAGTAGAAAGTCTTACTCTATGTATACACACACTAAAGACAGAGTTCGTCCTTGCAATAAAGGATCCAGGACATCTCGTGTACTCACACCTTCTCGATCGTAGAAGCCGACTTTTCTCAGAGGCCGAGCGCGCCACCCCTTCATTCACTCTCAGACGGAATGTTTTGCATTTTAAGAAGGTGTCGGATATCCTTTGCGCTATCCGAAGACGACACTCCCTCGTCGGCAGCCTCCGACTTCTTTAAGGGTGAGGAGTGAAAAAAGAGTGCAAGAAAGAGAGAGAAAGAGAGAGCGAGAGAGAGAGAGAGAGAGAGAGAGAGAGAGAGGGACGACAAGAACCTTTCCCTGAAATCCAAAGTAATTCACGACCCTGTATTACGTGCCAGGACGTTCTAGCAGGAATATCCTGGAAAATCGTAGGAGCTTTTTCAAGCTGACTCGAACGATCTAAGAACCGTCCTCGAGGTGTTTCGTCCTCTTCCTCGAAATAATCCTTACATGATTTCGCCTAGACGAGATCTCGCGTCAGTAGAGTTGTTTTCTTTTCTTTTTTTTTTTTTTTCGATTTTATATTTATACAATTTCTCTCTCTCTCTTTCTCTATCTTCATCACTCTCTCACTTTTCCAAATCCATTCGAGAGAAACGAAACGAATTTCGACCATTGGAAATTTTAACATATCGTTTGGGACTCGATTTAACCCAGTTAATACAATTATTATAAGTAATGTGTAATAATTAATTATCCTTTTCATAGTATTTAATATTAGAATGGTGTCTATTTTTAGAGACTCGTGTAATTATTGATGAAGGATATTTAACGTAATGAAATAAAATATTTAAAATGGAATAAAATATATTTTTAAAAATATACTTTCTGTCGTCTCGAGAAAATCTTTAGAAGGAGCCAGACATATATTACACGATTGAAATTCAAAAAATCGGTAAACGTTTCCGTGCTAGTTTGTTGAGAGCAATCAATGAATGAATGAATGAACGAATGAACGAACGAACGAATGAACGAACGAACGGACCGACCGAAAGAAAGAAAGAAAAATAAAAAAGAAATAAAGAAAGAAAGAAAGAAAGAAGGAAGGAAGGGAATCGAATTTAATCGTGTCCTCGCGTTTACCGAAGTCCTCTCTCAAAGGAAATTCCAAATTAAACGAGAACAAACCAATTTCGGTGGTCTCTTTCTCTTCTCTCACTTCGCAAGTCGGTAAACTTTAACTTTTTCTTTTCCTTTTCTTTTTTTTTTTTTTTCTTACTTTTTACTTTTTACGACGAACTTTATTCCTCGAACCAGTAGATTCTTTCGATTATTCGATCGAAAAAAATTCTTATTTTACGTCGTACCTACGTCTATGTCGATCCTTATTTTGAGAATCTTTAACGAGGAACCATTCCTTTTTTCACGATATACACGTGTAAATATATATATATATATTTATATGCGTGTGTGTGTGCAAACGTTACAAAAGGGTTCATAAATGTGAAATACTTTCCATCGTTTAGTTCCTGGTACAGTACTCGCATGTAAATTACTTCACTCGTGCACTTCTTTTGTCCAATTTCTCTACTAAAAAGCTAATAAAAAATGTAGAGAAAAGCATATTCACCGAAATTCTTGGGAAACATACGCTCATAACCATAGACGCCTCTTTCAAACTTTCGAGAATAAACAAAGAGAATTTAAAGGAGTTCGAGAGATTGTACTCTATCTTCCTCTCTCTCTCTCTCTCTCTCTCTCTCTCTCTCTCTCTCTCTCTCTCTCTCTCTCTCTCTCTATCTCTCTATCTCTTTCTTCTTTCTACTCAAACCCTCCCATCCTCCTCACCACGAACCTCCCTTATTCATGTTAAAATCTTAATCCTAGAAGTTAACATTAACTGTACGGATTTAAAGGAATAATAATATCCGATATTTTATATCCATATCTGAAAATAATTTTATATTCTCGATGAAATAGAGAAAGAGTAAATTAGTAGAAAAAGAGAAAGAGAGAGAGAGAGAGAGAGAGAGAGAGAGAGAGAACGGACATCGTTAATCATAATAAATCCATTTCCATTATTTTCCACAATGAATTTTCAACTATAACAGCCGAGAAATTTCTCTTAAGTGTTATTAATGACGACGACTACGACGACGACGAAGTTTTGTTTTATATATATAATTTTTTTTTTTTATTAAAAGAACCGAAGAAACGGAATTTTGGGATGGGATGGAAATACATATCACTTCCAATGGAATTATCACAACGAAATAATAATTATTATGATTTCTTTCGTTCTTTTTTTATTTCCTTTATTTTTTTATTATTGCTCGCAAACGAACTAATTTCCATTCCTCGTTTGTACCGGGGTTACACACACGTAGACGAGGGTGTGGGCAGGAGGGAGAGGGAGTTCTTTTCTTCTCTTTCTGTTTTTTTTTTTTTTTTTCTTTTTTCTTTTTCCTTTTTCATGCAATTCTTCTTTCGCTTTTCTCTCGTGAAAACGAAAGGAGAGTAAGTCCGAAGGGAAGATCTTACACATTCTTCAGACGTTCGCGATAAATTTTTCATAACGTCGTGCAATCTTGTAACAACATAAAGAGCTCGAGAATGAGAGAGAGAGAGAGAGAGAGAGAGAGATTGAGAAGTGTGGTAGGAAAAGTTAGGAAGGGGCCAAAGTCGGTGAAAATTCGGTTTAAAGTCGGGCTGATGACGGTGGTAGGAAAGATAAAGAGGCGTAGGAATTCCCTGTGGGTCGCAAAGTAGGAGCCTGGGCGTGTTACTTCCTGCGGCCATTCGACAGGAGGTCTTTATTCAAATTTTAAAGTCATTTACATCTACGTGCTCCTTTCGCCGATCCTTTAACTGTGTGTTGTGCCTTCTCCTTTGCTTTAGATTCGTTGCAACCGAGGGCTCAAAAAGCTCCTATCAAAAGAAACAACAGTCAGAGGTAGCAACAAATATTTTACTTCTAAACCGAAAAGATCGCGCGCGCGCTCGCGCGCGTGTGTGTGTGTATAAACGTACACACAGATATTGTGTTTTATATCGCAACAATAGATATCTTTCTTATCGTTTACGTCTCTCTGGTAGGTACAATAAAGATCCTTCGTGCTTTAAGAACCGACAAATCCAAAATAAGAGTAGATAGTAGATAGTGGCTTTTCTACGGTGTTCTAAGAAGAAGAATTGACGAATCGATAATATCGAGATACGACGCGTTTCCTTTTCTTTTATCTACCTATCTATATCCTAGATATATATATATATATATATATCCTTCTTATAGATTGAATGTATTTTCTTAGCTCGCATAAAGGGTCGACCTTTCGAAATTACCAACGTTCAAAGAAAGAAAGAAAGAGAGAGAGAGAGAGAGAGAGAGAGAGAGAAGAAAGATCCTTTAGTATTTCATAGGCACGATGAAAGTTTCCATGGATAAGAATCAGCGAGTAAGAGAGCTTCGAATTTCAACCCCGAAAAAGATTTATTAATACGAAACTTTCTTTTACCATGGAAAAATTTTTACGGAGACGTACCATCTCCAATTTTAAATACGAAGAACAATCGTTTCGCGATGTATCCATTATAATAATCCATGACTGATTGTTATTCAGCGTGACGCTTTGGAATATACGATAATAATGGAAGAAAGGAACGTATAACGTATTTTATACGTTTCTTCGCGTGATCGTTTATAATAATAAAGAAATCGAAATAAATTATAATAATAAAGATCGAAAGGATCCTAATTATCGCGAGGATCGACCTATGATTTTTTATTCTTTTTTTTTTTTTGTTTGCCTCGGTACGATCTCTCTTCGTTCGTTAATTTTTTTGTTTTTTTGTTTTTTTGTTTTTTTTTTTTATATGAAACTCGAAAAGGAGATAATTATTTTTGAATGAACGTATCGTATTTATATATATATATATATATATATATATATATATATATATATATATATATATATATATATATATATATATATATACAATATTTATGCGCGGTTCTGTGTACCTGTACACGTATATATTCTTCACGAGGATTCTCCAATCGAGTTTCGAGTTGATTTTTATCGATTCTACTTTAAATCTTTTGTTTGTGGTTTATACGGGGAAAGTTTGAGTCTTCAAAGTTTACTCGTGTAAACTACAACTCTCTCTCTCTCTCTCTATCTCTATCTTCTACACAGACATACGCACACACACATATACAGAGAGAGAGAGAGAGAGAGAGAGAGAGAGAGAGAGAGAGAGAGAGAGAGAGAGAGAGAGAGAGAGAGAGAGAGAGAGAGAGAGAGAATGAGACACAAAGGAGGAAGCTAAGCAAGAAAGGAGACAGCTGGGTTTGGTATATTCTTAGCAAGGTTTAACTTAAATTAAGGTACAGCTACCACACGAACAGACATTATCGCGAATGCCATGAGGTTCATGGCGAGGCTTCTTTCCCATCGAAATGAGATTACTTTTTATAGAGGGACCAATACGTACACGCACACATACACATACACATACACAGACACAGGACACACTTACGTATAGATAAACGCGCGTTCGTAATATAAATATAGAAGCTAGGATCAGAAAAGTTCGTAGAATTTCATCACGCAACTCTTATTTCGATCGATTCTTTTCAACTTTCAAATTTCGTCAAATGACATTTATAATTCGTTCGTACGTTTAATAAACGTCCTGAATTCATTTATGTACAGATATCGTGCATACCATTCGATTATAATCGTTCGATTTTTATACGACCATCATTATACATATAATAACTTCCTTATTTTCTAATATTACATCTATAATCGTTAACTCTGAGAGTAAACTGCGTGGTAATAGTTAATTTTTCATCGATCCGTTTTATACTTATAATAACAATAATAATAATAATAATATATATTTAATGAAATTTAAAATAGTACATAAATAAATAAATAAAAACCAAATAAATCGATACTCGTTTAAAATTCTTCTTCTTCTTATTATTATTAATAATATCATCATCATCATCATTATTATTATTCGTTAATGGATATTTTTTAAAGAAGATGTGAATAATTAATGTTTGATTTTTAAATCGTTCAAAAAAAAAAAAAAAAAAAAAAGAAACATGTTATCCTCGTCGAATAAATACGATCCTTATATCGAACCAATCTTAATGATGTAATTTAACAATAGTGAAATGGGTTAAGTACGATCAAATACCGAGTGACAAAATAAAAAGAGAGAGAGAGAGAGAGAGAAAAAGTGTAAAGAACGATCGTTAACGCCCATCGTTCTCATGTCACGTTTCTCCGTAAACGAAGCCGCCTCTCTCTCCCTCATAAAGATTAATCGCTTTCATCGGCTAGCATGCAAAACTTTCGCGTTGGTAACGCGAGCTCTGACATTTTGTGCTCGTGGTAACGATACGAGAGAGAGAGAGAGAGAGAGAGAGAGAGAGAGAGAGAGAGAGGGGGGAAAGATAGAAAGAGATAGTGGTCTTATAAATAACGATCGTCGTCATCGTCGTTTCTCTCGTCGTCTGAATGAAAAGTAACGGGCGTTTCTGCCTCATCGAATCTTCAAAATGAAGAGGAATCAAAAGAAAAAAAGAAAAAAAAAAATTGGACGAAAAAAAGAGAGAAAGAGAAAAAAAAACGAAACGAAAATACGAAATAGAAAGAAAAAACAAAAACTAATCCATCCTCCCCCTTTTCACTCTCCTCCCCCCCCCCCTCTATATAAAACGTCCAAAGTCATTTGCTCAATTAAATTACGGTAATAGTATGATACATATGAAACGTATTGATTGATAACGGCGATCCATAATATTTCTCATTTCTGATTGATAACATTTTGGAATGAATAAAGGTGCTTGCATTACACGATTCATACTAAATAATAGGTAATATATAAATATATATATATATTAACTAGCTTATGTGAAACTAATTGAAGAAATGCAATAACAATTATCGAACTAATTGTATCCTAATTATATTTAACAAAAAATAATATATATATATATATATATATAATAAATAAATAACATAAATTTTTCACGATGCATAACGTGATTATATCGTTGCAATCGTGCAATATACCTATGCATATATCAATATATGTATATATATATATATTCTTTTTTTTTCGTTGGCATACTTTTCGATTATCGAAGCTTTATTTTGTACTTTAAAGCTTCCGTATTGGTCGGCTTGGGATTTGAAAGTGGCCAAGCAAGGGAAAGGGAATTGTTAGATATCGATCGCTTAGGGCCCATCGTGTATTCCCCAGTAATTGGAACATTTATGAGCCAATCAATCACTTCTCTGTTGCAGTTCCCCCTATGCTCTCAATACCGCACCAATTGGTTGGCGCGCCCTTAGGTTATTCCGTCAAGTTGGAATGCTATACCGAGGCTCATCCGACTTCTTTAAATTATTGGACAAGAGAGGACAAGCACATGATACACGATAACAGCAAATACAAGGTCATTTCTACTCCTGAGGTGCCGTCTTACAAGACCCACATGACCCTTGAAATTTACGACATTCAGGTATAAATCATCGATTGAACCGTTTAATTAAAACGTACGAACACGTCGATCGATATTATTATCACCGAACGATTGTAAGAATTTTGAACGGAAAATATAAGCAACAAGAAAAAAA
>OU427006.1:1617500-1635000 GCA_911387935.1 Dolichovespula saxonica | reverse complement strand
GCGATTACCTATCAAAGTTTTATTAGGTGTGATCGCAGTACTCGAGAAAAATTACTATCGTCATTACGTATCACAATTGGCATTAGAGGAGGCTCATTTCGTTTCAATTCTTTTTTTTTTTTTTTTCGTCATATCCTTGCGATAACAATCTCAACTTTATTAAATAATCGTATCTTAAGGAAATTATAATTATAAACGATCGCTACGAACAACGAGCGATTTTAATCTATCTCTTTGAAATATACCGGACGTAATGTCATCCGAATCGAAAATTATTGACGATTGAACGTTCGATATTAAAAATAAAAAGAAAATAGAATAAGAAGACTAATAAGACGAAGAAGAAGAAGAAGAAGAAGTCTTTGAAAAATCAATTACTCTAAATACATAGAAAGAAGCTTAGATGTTTCCCCTATCGACTTATTGAAAACAAACCCCAAAGAGAAATGTTTTCTAATCCCACCCCCTCACCCACCCACCGATCCCGCCCCTTTTTCAACTTTTACACGCTATCGTAATTATCGTTAATAATGAATAGAATTTCAAAGGAGGCAAAGGAAGGTGGTGGTGGTGGTGGTGGTGGTGGTGGTGGGAGGGTGGAGGACGAAGAAGATACGAAATGCTCGAAGTAACTCGATCTCGTTCTATGAGAAAGATTTAATGATCCAACGTTTGCGTTCGCCTGATAGACGTAACCGGTAATATCGTTCCGTAATAGAGTCATCGATCGTTAATAGTCGAGAGACTATAGCGCGGCTACGCCTTTTCCTTTCGTGTAATTATCCCCCACCCTCTCTCCTCCCGTCCCTCTCCCTCCCAGTTTAAAAATTACCCTCGCGTTAGTTCGATTCTTTCACTATCTTCTTTTTATATTTCCCTCTTTAACCTTTTTATTCGCTTATTAATTTATTTTATTTTATTTTTTTTTTTTTTATTATTATTTCTTTCCAATTTTTACTCCTCTTTCTTTTCCCCTCCTCTCCCCACTCTATCTCTTTCTTTCTCCCTATGAAATATTAATTATTCGAAAGAAAACGTTACATCGTCAAACATCTTGAAGTTCATTCAGTATTACGAGAAACTTAAGGGGATGTGAGGTTCAAAGGAAAAATATATATTAAAAAAAAAAAAAACGAAATCTTGACGACTTTTTACTTTTCGATTTGTTTTTTCTTCTTCTTTCTTTCTTTCTTTTTTTTTATATATTTCCTCTTTTTCTATTCGCAACTATCGACGCGACATCGTACCTTTTATATATATTCGAAAGATCGTTCATTTCAACGATTTGATCACCATCGCGTAAGAAGCCGACTTTTGTAATGCCTATAAAAAAGGAACAAAGCATTACGATAATATTGGTAATGGTAATATTAATAATAATGTATTAATAATATTAGGCACTTTTGAAACGACCGATATGACGACATACCGACATGAGAAGTTCGTACGAGAGAAACTGAACGTTTCCAACAGAAATGTAACACGGTTTTATGCTTCTCATCATTACAAGGTAAAATAATTTTCGCGTTTTAATTGGCAACATGTACCACGGCGTTGAGTATCTGTAACAAATGATTTTTTTTTCTTTGTTCTTTTTTCTTTCTTTTTTTTTTTTTTTTTCTTTGAAATTGAACCCGTCAAAATTTATTTTCACCCTCTTTTTTTTTTTTTAGATCCGTGCCCGCGCGGGCGTGTGGTTTTTATATTCTATTTTTCTTTTTTTTTTTTTTTGATTAAATTTTGCATTTTATTAGAAATATATACTCACGCTTTGTTGAAAACGTCAGCACTGTAATCGATCACCAATTGACCGATATGACCGACGAAGAACACGAAAACCATAATCGCGAGGACGTAAAACACGTAGGTAACAATTTCGTCGAAATTTTGCTCGGCCATGTCCAAAGTTAAAATCTAAATGACAGGTTAATGGGAATTATCGAGTGCCGAACCAATTGAAATCTTTTTCAACGTGAATGTCTCTGACTGCATTTGACGGCTATACAAATCGTGAAGAGAGAGAAAGAGTGAGAGAGAGATAGAGAGAAAGAGAGAGAGAGAGAGAGAGACAGAGAGAGAGAGAAGAAGAAAGAAAAAAAGAAAAAAGATATCCGGAATAAGAGGTTGGTATGATTTTTATGCTCGACTATTCGTGTATATCCTATTTTTCCTTTTTTCTCTCTCTCTTCATCGCTAATGGTTTCTTATCGATTTCATTTAAGTACACTTAAATAGAGAGAGAGAGAGAGAGAGAGAGAGAGAGAGAGAGAGAGAGAGAGAAAGAGGGAAATTTCGTGTAAACAAGGAAAGGTAAAAAGCAAAAAAGAAAAGAAAAGGAAAGAGAAAAGGAACGTAAAATAATTCGCACTACTTACAATGAAAATTTCGATGGCGAGCATAACGAAGGTTAATAAAACTTGAAAGAACAATACCCATTCGTAATTCGAATTGACGAGATTGACGAAGCTTAAACATTGATACGACAAATAATTAAATCAATTGAATGAATACGTTTAAAGTATAAAAATATCTCGTGGGCTTTACGATTATTTAAACGTCGATTTAATAATATTATTTCTCTCCGGCCCAACCCCCTCGCCCTCAGCCCGTCCAATAGAAATTCACTCGACCGAGTAAGAAAGATAAATTTATCCATTGTTATACTGACTTTATCGCTCTTTTGTGACATTTCACCCCGCGGACCACTCTGGCGTATAATCGTTCGGTATCGTAAACGTTATGTTCGTCGTCCTCCTCGTTCATAATATTCTCGAATAAATATCTAAAAAAAAATATATATATATATGTGCGTGTGTGTAAAAAAAAAATATATATATATAATTGACTCGAGAACGAATGAAAAGGTTTGAAATTCTTTTTTTTATCTTCCTTTTCGTTCATTTTACTTAATAATAATAATTACCCAGCTATTTGAAATAATCCGCAGATGTGCTTCATGCAAATCATTATCAATGGGTAAAAGGCCATTGCTATTGTACCGACCACAGTTGACACTATGAACGCTATCAGTATCATAGAAAAGAAATATTTTTCATGATCGAAAAAGAATACCGCAGGTATCGGTAATTCGCGTGGTCTCGTTTCGTTTAACGGTACAACGTGGTCCAATATGGCAGGAACCATCGAAAGAAATATCAGAAAATACATCGAGAAATAGTGGCTGGCTGTAAGAGAGAGAGAGAGAGAGAGAGAGAGAAAGAAAAGAAAAAAAAAATAAGAAGAGAAGAGATTAAAAGGATGAATAATATCTCAATAATTAATTTCGAATGACTCTTTGAATTTTCATGTTCTTTTTTTCCTTCTTTTTTGTATTTATTTTTAACAATCGTTATCAAATGCGAGTCGATGATTATTAAAGTGCTTTTAAATCGCATCGATATTTTCGTATCGAAATATATTTTCGCGTAGGTATTTGAATTCTTGACAAATTACTGTTCTAAAGTGAGACAATAATTTTTTCAAAACCTTCGAAATGGCATAAGATAAAGAGAAGAAAAAACTTTTTTTTTTTTTTTTAACGTATCCCAAATGACTTAAATCACTTTCATAATGAACGACGGAATTTTTTCGAGTCAATTTCGTTTTAATCGATCGTTTAAATATTTTCGTTTAAATAATGCAATTGCCGTGCGAGAACCGGCGCCAGAATAAAAATAGTTACCACTCGCAAACGGATTTTAAAAATTCGAACACAATGATACGTACGTATACGTGTGCGATGTTACAATCTCGCCAGTGAATAAAAGTTTCAAGCTTTGAATGAACAAAAGTGTTTGATCCCTACCGGCTAAAATTACAGTGAACATTTTGCTTTCCTCCGCGTGCTCCTGCATAATTCCCCTTTCTCTTCCAGCGGCGAATATGCTCCAGTCATACTTGATGTGTTCCAAAATCATTTTTACCTGGGGAAAGAGTCAATATTTTTCCTATTCTTTTTTCTTCCCCTTCTTCTTCTTCCTTCTTCCTTCTTCCTCATCCTTCTTTTTTTTTTTCGAAATACAAATCTTTCCCTCGCTCGAGGGTATCCAATAAATTTTCTCGATTCGATACACTTCGGTTTTATCGTTGCAATAAAATATCTAATTTTATTTTTCCTTTCTTTCGAAATTATTTTCATTCGACCGATATCATTTAAAAGTAATGCCCGAGGTATATCCGATCGATTAAATTTTATTTTCCAAATTTCGATCGACCAAGACCGGCAGGACTTATCATAATTACATTTGCGTTCGCACTTAACCCTCGTTCGTTTGTAGATCACGTTTTATTTAAATTCGTAAAGATTGTTTTATTTAAAAAAAAAAAAAATATAAATATACACATATTTTTCGTTTCTATTTTCTTTTCTTCGAAAACTTCTACTTCCTTACGCGCACATATTTACTTACTTTATCATTGTTGACGTACATCATGTAATAACCATCCGCTATGGCAACGCTCGGTAAGAAAAACATGCAAACATCCATGACGGTTTCCAAATTGACGTTCGATGCGATCATAGTTATCTGAGAGATCAATCGTTTCATTATTAAATGTATGAATAAATAAAATCGTTTACGGAGAGTGGGATAAAATTATGAAAAAGAAGAGAGAGAGAGAGAGAAAAAAAGAAAAAGAAAAATAAAACAAGAAAAGAAAGAAAGAAAAAAAAATCTAATCACGCACTTGAGGAATCAAAAGACAGACGAGGCACGTCTTCGCTATTATCCTTAAAACGAACTTTCTTCTTTTATCCAAAAACGGCCATAGTCCGACCATCGACAAGAATATTCGATTTAATTTGTAATGACTGTTCTCGAAGATGTCCATCTCTATGGGACTTTCGAAACGCTTCTGATTTCTAATGTCTGATGTCTAATGTCCGATGTCTCTCGGTGGAGGGGAAGAAAAATAATGATAATAATAAAAATAATTTTACCTCGAGTTCTACCTCGATATATATTATTTCTTTCTTTCTTTTTTTTTTTTTCTTTTCTTTTCTTCTTCCCTTTGTTTCCTTTATATTTCACAAGCAACCAGGAGACATTAGAAATAATAAGTATTATTATCGAGGAACGTAATCATTGGAATTTATTATACCTTTCCTATAACGTTAAGGGTTTCTCGATGCGACACCACCAACGTTGTGTAATAAAGTTTTATCGATCGGGAAACACCAGCAGGTGTGTTGTTACTCGTAATTATTGTTCCCGGCTATCTCCGTTTTGCCTTCCGACTTCCTAAAATTGTCACGACTATTAATTCCATCCTACGTTCTCGTACGGCGCATGCGCGTTAGACGATCGCACTCCCATCGTTTTCCTTAGTACGAATGAGTAACCCCAAACCAAGTTCCAAAGGATAAGAACGTAATCGTAGTAAGTTCGTAAAGCTTATAAGTACGTCTGACGTGTAAAATTTGTCTTATCTCTTTCTCTTTCTCTCTCTCTCTCTCTCTCTCTCTCTCTCTCTCTCTCTCTCTCTCGAATACAATCGATGGAAATAATTTATTTTGCAAGGGGGAAAGAAAAAGAAAGAAAGAGAAGAGACAAAAATCGATAAAGGGAACTATAAATATATATTTTTTTATTGCACTCCATTGTTAATGGCGAAAGAGAAGAGTTAGTTTTATTTTTGTTCGATCGAAAAATTCGTAGAGCATCGTCAACGATTCGAAATTATTATATTTTCAATGCATTAAACTGACACGTTCATCGGTGTGCGTAAACTTTTTTTTTATACGTGTGTGTGTGTGTGTATATATATATATATATATATATATATATATATATATATATATATATATAAAACATTTATTCGCGTGTATCATTAATTAAGTACAATATATTAATCTAGTACGATGTTTCGCGAATTGGATAATTATTGGAAATACGAGTGTTCGGTAGTTGTGATAGTACCTGTTGCTTCCTTCGATCCTATGCTATCGGAGCATAATGCGATAGTGACAGTGATTGAAAATATCGTTTCGTCGTTTTTCGTACCGACATTATTTGTCCCCCGTCCCGCCTCGTCCCTCCCCTCTCTCCATTCCCGAAATATCGATCAATTAAGTTCGATATCAACGTAAAAATATCGTTGCGAATATTACTTTAAATGTTCGACGACGGTAATAAAAGAAAAGAGAAAGAAGGATCGATAAAGGATGGACTAAGTTATGCTAAAAAAGAAAAAAAGAAAAAAAGAAAAGTAAGTTCGACGTTTAAGTCGTAACAATGATTATGCTACCAAACGCGAAACCACGTTTTTACATGTGCGCACGTATTTTTTTTTTTTTTTTTTTATTTCTTCTTATCTTTCTTTCTTTATTTTCTTTCTTTTTTTTTTCTTGGTCTCAACGTAATACCCTTCTTTGATTCTTTTGTTCGTCGTTAAACATGTACGAGTACTAACGAGGAAGATCAAAGGAAAAGCAAACCAAAAGTAAAACGGTGGATGGCTAACCGCTATATAATTAGTAGTGCAAGCAAACTCTGGACGTAGATATCAGACAGCATAAAATTCTTCCTCGTGAAATTTGAATCACTGAAAATTCCAACACACTTTCTTTCTTCCTTTCCCCCCGACCCCCAACCCGCCCCGTCCCGCTCCCCGCACTTCTCGCGAATTTTTTCCTTAGCGTGCAGTTTTTTACTCCGGTCTTATTATTGACGAATTAAAGAAAGAAAGAAAAAAAAAAGGAAAAGAAAAATAATAATAATATCCTCGCATCGTTTTTCTTACCTTTTCATTCGTTCTCCAATAGTAATTCACATAAACTATGTGTGGTGTTTATAGTTACGAGATGATGATCAAAAAAAAAAAAAAAAACAAAAAAAAAAAAAGAAATAGAAATTACAACGCTTCCCTTTTCGCTTCATTTATTCATATAATGTCGTTTCGAATCTCGTTCGAATTTATTGTCTTTGGAAATTGATGAAAATTTGCAGAATGTTATTCTCTCGCACGTTACTGACCGCAGCTTTTTTCACGTCCGTTTAAAATCGTACGAGTTCAATGCGATTCTCAAAATGATAAAAATCACAGTGGAACTGTTTCCGTTCTTTTTTTTTCTTTTTTCTTTCCTTTTTGATTCCCATCGCTTCGTATCGAACTCGTTCGATTCTATCGCGTTAAAAAAAGAAAAAGAAATCATATATTCCACCTACATTATGAGCTAACCATTGATGAGGATGTTTATTTAACGTGCTAACGACACGTACGATCGCGCGAGGAATCAAAGTCGAATAAAAAAAAAAAAAAAAAAAAAGAAAAATAAAAAGAAATTACGACACCGTATATACATATATCCGTTTGCATTTTTCGAAGAAAAGTATTTATTATTCGATATCAAATAACTAAATTTATCCGAAACATTTTTGGAAACAATTTTACGGTATAATAAAGGAAAACATAATAATGATTATCGATATTCCATTTCATTGATTTACCACGAATAATATTATGAATCGGAGTGCTCTCTTACGCGCGAGGGAGGGGTTAAGGGAGGGGAAGGGGAGGGGGGTAATGGCTTATGAAACGAAACGATTCAACGACACGTTTATTATCGCCTGTTCCCATTTATGACTTTTACGTCTACGAGAGGGATGCGGAGAGATATCCGGAAAGAGAGAGAGAGAGAGAGAGAGAGAGAGAGAGAGAGAGAGAGAGAAAGAGAGGACACACGCTCGTAACGAAGTCAATTAAATTAGGTGGAATTACGCGAAAGCGTAATAGGACGCGCGTCGAGCGTTTACACGAACGCAAACCCGACCGATCATTAATTTCTATTTCACGATAATATTCTATTTCGTCGAAATTTCAGCTTTACGTTGTCTAAGCTCTCTCTCTCTCTCTCTCTCTCTCTCTCTCTCTCTCCAGGTATACGTGTATACCGAATAAGCCGTATCTGAACAAAAAAAAAAAAAATCGCAAACTCTCGTTCATATACGTTGCATATTACCATTATATCATTTACATCGTTATTGCGACAAATTTTTGTCGAAAGAAAAAAAAAAAAGAAAGAAAATAATATAACATATGTCAAAGGAAAGATAGGTTTCGTTCTTCGTGCGAACGAAGATATATATGTATATATATTCGTCGTTCGTAAATAAATGATAAGTATTTATTTCGAATGATTTATATTTTAACGAAAAGCAGAGAAACCGTCGATATAGTTTCACTATAGAAATATAATTTCTAATTTATTTTCGTATTATAAATTTATATAAAATAATCGATGGGAGATCGAAACGAGGCGTTCAAATGGCGTATACTTTTAAATATGAAAATTCATAAGTTTCATCGTTTATATACGTACATTATATAAACACACAGGTACATACGTACACACACGTACGTACGTACGTTCTATTTGTTTCTAATGTTTAGAAATAAACGACGTAAGATCAATTTCACTAGTACGTTCCGGAGTTGATATATCAAACTCGACGATACACGAAGTTACATATTTAACCAGAAGACAGGAAGGTTGCTTCGAAATCAGACCGGAAATGAAAGGAAGAGCGAAGTGAGCTTAGACGACGAGAAAGCCCATAAGGGATAGTGTGTGAGAGAGAGAGAGAGAAAGAGAGAGAGAGAGAGAGAGAGAGTCAGTGACGTGGCGTAAGATTGATTGGAGTCACGGGATGGAAAATTAACGGTTGCCCTGGTGGTCCAGGGACGAACGAAAGGAACAGGAAGGTAGACAGTAGTCTTGACAGTGGCGAGAGGAAAAGGGGATGGCAGGAGGGGAGTTGGATGCACGCTGCATACTAATTTCGAATCACCTGTATATCCCTCGGGGCTTTCTGTTGTAATTTTCTTCAATGAAATGTCTCCGATATCTCATATAATTTGGAATTACCCCTACCAAAAGAAAAAGAGAAAAGAAAGATAGAAAAAAGTACACAAACACACACACACACAGAAAGAAAGAGAGAGACTTTTTTTTTGTAATTGTAATTTTCTCCAATTAAATGTCTCGTAAGACTTACGTACATAAATCACGATTAAGAAAAAAAAAAAAAGTGATATTTATATATTCGTATATATTAAACACAAACGTACACGCGCGATCGTTCAATTATGTATTTATTATACTTTCCTCTATTTTATTTTCCTTAGTAGTAGTTTTTCTCTTTCTTTTTTTTTTTTTTAAATATATATATATATATTCTTCTTTTTCATTTTCGTTCTTTTCGCGAATATCGAAATGAGAAACGATCGAACAACACTGGAAAGAGAGAGAAAGAGAGAGAGAGAGAGAGAGAGAGAGAAAGAGAGAGAAAGAGAGGGAGAGAGAGTTAATTGCGCACATGCTTCCTCGCCGAATGGAAAAGCTTCAAATGAGTTTTGCTTATTCATGGAGCGGATCGCTCATAGAACGAACAACGACCACGAGGCTCGTCAAACATCGCATACTGAATTTGAAGGCTCCGCGGCGAGTGGCCGGCCCCGGCTGCTTGTTTGTCCGAGTATCTACTCAGAATGAATAATTTCGTCGAATCGTTATTCACCGTGGATCGTTCGGCATTTAATCGCAGAGCCATCCGAAAGTACGCTCCGACATTTATTTTTTCGTCGTCGTCGTCGTCGTCGTCGTCGTCGTCAACGTGGTCGTAGTCGTTCGGAGATTGGCTGAGTTAAAGAAAAAAGAAAAAAGAAAAAAAAAAACACACAAATCAAGCAAGCAAAAGAAAAGAAAAAGAGAAAGAAAATGGTATTGCAAATGGATAACGACCCTAAAAAAAAAGTAAAACAAAACAAAAATAATAAAGAAGAGAAAAGAAAGATATAGAAATAAAAAATAAAAAGAAACGATTCGATTCTCGATGTAAGTCATTCTGAATGAAACGAAGAATGAAAAGAAAGGGAAAAGATAAAAGAAAGAAAGAAAATTACGATTAGATAGAGAGAGAGAGAGAGAGAGAGAGAGAACGATAGACGACAACGTCTAGCCCATGATCGCGTTTAATGGATCCGTGCGCCCTTAGTTGCGTTAATGTGTCGATCTATGCGTACGTAATTATCAAAGAGAAAGGGCGAGAGAGCGAGAGAGAGAGAGAGAGAGAGAGAGAGGAGATAGATAGATCTCTACAACGCGAGACATTCGAGCAACGGTAAAAGGGGGTTGAAGGGATGAGAGGTTAAAGGAAAGAGGAGGAGTAGTAGTAGTAGAAGGAGGTGGAGGAGGAAGAGGAGGAGGAGGAGGAGGAACAACGGCGTGTGTACACGCGTCTATCCTTAATTGAATCAAACGGCCGACTATCTTCGGTCGATATGTCAGCTAGGGATTCCGTCACGAGTAATTACAGACGTGTACCGAGAGAGAGAGAGAGAGAGAGAGAGAGAGAGAGAGAGAGAGAGAAGCTCCAGGCAAAAGCGCCTACGGAATCTATTGTTTCGAGAAATTGGGTTAATCAAAATCCCCTTTCTCCCTTTTCTTTTCTTTTTCTTCCTTTCTTCTTTCTCTGTCTTTACTTTTCTTTTTTCTTGTTTTCTTTTTTTTTTTTTTTTTTAACGAAGCCAAATTATTCCTTAAGTTTCTTAAGTGAGAACAGCTCTCGGGATTTCGGAGAACTTACGACTTTAATTAAAAAGAAAAAAAAAAAGAAGAAGAAGAAGAAGAAGAGAAAAGAATAGGAAAGGGGTAAAGAGAAACAAAAGCAAAAAAAAAATAGAAAATAAATAAATGAAAGAGAAAACGCCTAGTTTATCTCGGTGAGAAATATAAACGTGGCTTTCCTTTTAATATTATTCGTCGATTCGAGGAGATACATACGTATATAACGGGGGGGACAAACACTTCCCAACTAAAACGAATCGCGAAAGATAAATGAGTATTTTCTTTTCGTCTCCGATATCCACGGATTTACATGACCCAGATTAATTTATATCAGATAAAAATCTGAATTAAATAAATGACGAAACCAGAACGGATAAATAATCAACTTGCTGTGACTGATCTTCGTTTGGTTCGAGGAACGGATATACATTTTGTTTTTAAAAGCGAAATAGTTGAAGAAGATAAATGTGAATTTTTGTTTTCACGTCTGACGGAGAAAGGGAGAGAGGGGCGGGAGGGAGGGATAGAGATTCATGCGGTTAGGGGGTCACGCGGCCAATGGAACTTATTAATGAAGCAAATAAACGATAAGCTTCGGGAAAACAAAAAGGGTGGTTAATAATCAACCGTTTAATCGCCGATCTGTCTAAGCGGAAGTAAAAAAATTTTTTACGAAAAAGTCATGAAAGATGAGGGCGAATATTTACGCTCGTTAGAACCGTACGTTTAATGGAAAGCATAAAATAATACGAAACGATACCTAAAATAAAAAGGACGACGGTATGGCGTAGACGAAAAAAGAAAAATAAAAAAAAAAAAAAAAAAAAAGAGAAAAGACCCCCCCTCGTTCAACCCCTCCAAATAAATTTTTCAACGAGCTTGGAAAAATGTTGCAAAAATCGTCTTATAAATAATGTCGTACGCGTAAAATTTCGTTCGCGTGCTTCGATCGACCGATACGTAGACTCGCTTTTAAATGGATTACAAATTGAAGAAAAAAGAAAAGAGGAAGAAACATAAGCGAACGAAATAATATTGGAAAGATATTGAAAAGTGGCTTCGTCGAATCGTTCGGATCGGCTTAGTAACGTGAAAAATTTGTCGACGATATGTAACTCTTGGAACAAGATTCGCGTAATATTCCTTGGTCTCTCGCATTCGAAACGGTTTAATTGGAATTAGTATACCGGGTAATATTTGAACAGCTACCGGAGAGGATGGTCGTGCGGTGAGAGGCGCGAGCGCGAGCGCGAGCGCGCACGAATGAGACAAGGTAACAAGAGGAAGAAATTGGATGGAACCGTTGACGGACCGAGGGGGAAAAAGGATGATGCTATTAGACTAATTAAGGCGCCTTAAGATTTTAACGAGTTCACTTACCCCTCCCTACCATCTCCTTTTCCACCACCATCTACAAGTCTCCCTCGTCTTTCTCTGGCCAGGAGCCCAAGCAACTTTTCAAAATAGTCGCATGTGAAGTGCGAACTTCTTTAATTTAAGTGAATTGAAGCGTTACGTTCTTTTTCTAATGTTAAAAAAAATATAAAGAGAGAAGAAAAAGAAAAAGAAGAAGAAGAAGAGGAAGAGGAAGAAGACGAATGCTCGGAAAACGTTTCCGCGTGCGAAAGAAAAAAGATGAAAAAAAAAAAAGTTATAACTATATATATGTATAGGATGGAACAAATCGAGAGTCGTACGAGAAAGAAAATTCACCAATATGAAAGTAAAATCGTATGAATAATAGGTTCGTGCGCGTCGTTAAAGCCATAAGCGTTTTATTAATCGTAAGTTCGCGCAATGAAAGGTCAATGCATGGAGAACAGTCGCCAGTGGCGGGAGTGGCCAATCATCAATCAGCCGAGCGAAGTTAAATGGTCGGGACAACGGGTTTTAATATCCCCCGAGAGAAATAAAAGTTAGCGCGATAAATCAAAAGTGAAAAGTCACCGCCTGTGACTCTCTCTCTCTCTCTCTCTCTCTCTCTCTCTCTTTCTCTATCTATCTTTTTCCCTAAACTATCTCTTTTTTGTATCTTTTTGTACTCCATCCTTTTTCCGTCTGCCACTCAGCTACGCACCAAATGGCAAGTTCCTTCACTTCTCTCTCTCTCTCTCTCTTTCTCTCTCTAAACCATCTTATACTCACACACACACACACACACATATATAGGTATATATATACGCGGACACATGCTATCTCTATCTCTTTCTTTCACCTTCAACATCTCTCGGAAAACTCGAAGAGATGATAAATGAATACCTCGACTTTTCCCTATTTATATCTATGACCCGAAATGGCCCTCTCCTACTGCCTGAGAAATCGGTTAATTTCTTTCCAACGATCACTCAACGACACCGAGACGACACCTATCAGCCTATCACCTTCGAGATTATTTGTGGATAATATTGTCCTCTACTTTCGGGCTTCCTCTCTGTCCGTCTCTCTTCTTCCGTTCATCCACTCTTCTATTTTTAACACTTCAAATCTATTTTGATTGACCGAATGGAGTACGGACAGAGTATACAAAGTGAATATAAATATTTGTCTCGATGTATTATCCCAAAGTATATAGAATTTATTATCCCCAACTACGAATTAACTTGCTACAATCTTTCCCATTTCGGGAATGTATTTATTTATTTGTTTATTTTGATGTTGTCGTTGTTGTTGTAAATATCGCTTATTTTATTGCGAACGATACGTCGTTAAGATAATCAAATTGTGTGCGAAGAAACAAGGTCCCCGTAGTGATGTGAATGATAACGTCCAACGAGAACGATCATAATTTTGCTCAGCCGGCATTACCCTTGAGATTAGAATAACGCGGGAGGAACAGATTGAAAAGTGAAACAAACTTTCTCCTGTCGATACGAAAAAAAAAAAAAAAAAAAAAAAAAAAAGAAAAAAATCGATCGTTATGAGTTATTTTCGATTATCGATATACATATATAAATATATATACACACACATATATATGTATATAACGCGGATAGAGTCGAAACGTACACGAGAGACGCATAAAATGTATCCTAATATTTTCTAACGTCGTCGTGGAGGACAGAGTGTATACGAAATTATTTCCGTATCCACGTTTTCGATCCTTCCGTCACGTGCCCCGAGGAAAAATCTTTCCAAGAACTTTCTATGGACTTATCGTATAGCCTTTCCCCTATTACGTATGCCTTATCTAACCCGTGAAAGTCACAAAATTCCTTCCTAAGTTCGCCGAGATTATATCCTACGGGGAACAAACTTTAGATAATGGGAAAGAGTGTTTCGAAGATTTTTACATTCGAGATATTCTACTCTCTCTCTCTCCTCTCTCTCTCTCTCTCTCTCTCTATCTATCTATCTGTATCTCTCTATCTCTCTCTCTCTCCCTCGTTCATTTTCTTTAATTTATTTTTTTTTTTTAAATTTCTTTTCGAGAAAAATAAAAAGAGACGCTCTCATCGATAGGGCTACCCCCGACCCCCCTCTTAATGTATTTTTACTTCGGACCATCGTTAGAAACCTTAACCAACTCCTACGTCCTTTAATATTCCTGTCACGTTCTATTTAATAATTACTACGAGCTTGGATGCGATAAAAAAAAATGGAAGGTTTTTTTTAACGACGAAAGAAGAGAGAGAGAGAGAGAGAGAGAGAGAGAAAGGAAAAAAAGAAGTCGAAAGTTCTCTGACAGTGTTACATCGGCTAATAAAACGTTAGTATAATGCTCTTGCGAAGAAGCATAACGAAGCAAAAAGTCTGAGAGAAGATAAGACGGGAAGTACTTATAACGAGCTACTTCTAATTAACCATCCTGTACTCTAGGCACTCTTAAAATGTGAAGTTAAAGATTACCATCGACTTGGGCGGCCAACGTCGCCGATTTTACTGCCTCTTTTACACTCCTTCCTCTCTCTCTCTCTCTCTCTCTCTCTCGACTTGTTACGCGAGAAAAGATTCATAATGGTTAAAGTCAAAATTTACGTTTGTCGATATTACTAAGAACACTTTTTCAAAATCCTACCAACGATTCAAACTATACCAATCGAATTTATATATAGCATGACGTTAAAAACATCGACTCGATTCTCCAAATAAATAATTTTAACGAACAACGTAACGACGTATATTGGACGCATAATTCTTTATCGTCGGGAACGAATTATTGTCACGCAGTGTATGCGCGAATCTGTTTGAAAGAAAAAAAAAAGTTACTACAAGCTCGCTCGCGTGTCATATTTTATTTTAAGATGTCCGACGAACAAAAAGAAAAAGAGGAAGATAAAAAGATGAAAAAAGAGAAAAAGAGAGAGAAGCGATTTCTTGAAAAGAAATTTAAAAAAATATATATATAAATATATGAAAAAGAAAATAAAACAAACAAAAAATATATACCCAGGTATGTCTTCTTGAGAAAATTACTGACGCCCTTTGTATATTAACCGATGTCCGACTAGATTCTGGTTACTACTACTACTAATACTACTACTACTACGAATATCGGCGCGAGTAGTAAATTTATACTCAGGAACACGACACGTGCAGGACGAATGACGAAATTAGGAATAATTATTCAAGTATATTCACCGAGACGATGTTAAAGGGTACACGAAGGTACGAGATTATAAGAGGTGGCCAACTCTCCGTTAGAGGGGGACGGGGGAGTAGGAAAGGGAGGGTTGGTAAAGGGAGGACGAGAATGCTGCTCTCCATGGAAGTAAAATATGATCTCTCTCTCTCTCTCTCTCTCTCTCTCTCTCTCTCTCTTTCTCTCTCTTTCTCTCTTTCTCTCTCTCTGTCTAGTTTGGCCAGTCTCGACGCCACGATGGCTAATACGTTTCAGGGAGAAGTTAGTAACAGGTGGCGCGATCCATAACTGTTCTTGCTCCTTTCGCTATACCTCTCTCTCTCTCTCTCTCTCTCTCTCTCTCTCTCTCTCTTTCTCTCTCTCTAACCCTCGTAGGGTAACTACCACCACTACTACCCTTTAAACCCTATTTCCTTTCTCCGAGGAAGAAAGAGACAGGAACTACAATCTGTCTATAGTTTTCAACGTCGATCAAAAACATCTATTATGCAAATCTTACGCGTTTTCTTGCGAAGGAAAATAAAAAAATTTATTCTCTAAGATATATATTGAGAAAGATAGAGAGAGAGAGAGAGGGTGAGAGAGATGTAGCACGTAAAACTCTAAATGAATTTTTCTTTTTTTTTTTTTTATAGAATCACCACCGCCGAGCACCAGTCCGAGCCCTTCGACCACCGAGATTCCTAGAAAAGGTAAGTACACCCTTCGTTTTTCTCAATTTATAATTCATAAGAATGACGGAGAAATCTAACGCGAGAAAGACGTACGAATGGATATAATAATAATCGTTTCAGAAAACGTTCGATCATAACGAACGTATATATTCGCGACGAACTATTGACGATCGATGATAAACGAAAAAGAAAAAGAAAAATAATGATAATAATAATAATGATGATGATTATGATGATAAAATGACGATGATTGTCGAGAGATCGACGATGATCGTACTTCGAAGAAGATCGATAATACCCGAAGGAATATTTCTCTGATTAATTAATATTACATACTAACTATGTGTATAACAATCGTACAAAGAGCTTAACGAACCTACGCATTATCTACAAGAGCAAGAGAGACAGAGAGAGAGAGAGACAGAGAGAGAGAGAGAGAGAAAGAGTGTGTGTGTCCTCATGGATTACTTCTTTGTGTTTCCTTGCAAGCCTTCCTTCTCTCTCTCTCTCTCTCTCTCTCTCTCTCTCTCTCACACACGCACACACACAAACACATCTCGCCGGTACCATTTGAAGTCACAATTAACGTAAATTGCATTATCCAATTTGAATAGTGGGGAACACAACGGTGTTTCCGGTTGTTAAGTACATCGGCACGTTCCACGCTTTATACGATTTCATTAGAGACGGACAAACTCGGTGTGTGCTTCTTCTTCATTATGCGCGATGCAATCATCTCCTTTCGCGTTAACAACGTTACGTGACACATCGCGTAGCCGCGTTGATTTTGCGCGTCTACTTTTCAAACTCCTACTACGACGAGGACGAGGACGAGGACGAGGACGAGGACGACGTAGACGTAGACGTAGACGTAGACGTAGACGTAGACGTAGCTCTAGAACGTCTCTAAAACTGTACTGGTACGTACAGGTCGTTAATACATTACAAAGAACGCTAACGAAGTACAGGGGATCTCTTTTAACGAGAATACAAAATTTTCCTTTTGTCATTTAACATCTCTCTCTCTCTCTCTCTATCTATCTATCTCTCTATCTCTCTATCTCTCTCTCTCTTTGATTGCCAAGCTTTTCTTCATAAACATAATTCGTAATGTTTATTTTACAAATTTCTTTTCCCTACTAACACTACTACTACTACTACTACTATTATTCCGGTTTCAATCGAAAACGAAAACGAAAACGAATGTAATAACGTGTCAGTCGCGATTAAGAATTAACGTTAGAAAATCCATTCGTACGTTTTAATTGCGAGCAATCCAATTAAATATTCGACGTAATACGAAATATTTGTTATCAAAGATCGATATAACCGGGCTGCTACCCCCTCTCCCCCCCCCAAGCAAACGTACTTTTTCCCCTGAGTAGAGGGTAATAGCGATCAATTGAAATTATTATATAACGTAACTGAAGCAATTATCTTCGAGATAGATCGTTACTCTAGTTTCAATCGACGATCGTAATTTTTATCGAAAGGAATTCGCTTGTTTTTTTTTTCCTTACGTTCTCTTCGTGTATCTTTCCTTTTTTCCTTTTTCTCCTCTTCGTCTTATTCCTTTTCTCTTTTACAGATTGGGAGCCGATAACCGAGCTGAACAATTCCGTTTATGCAAATCCAAACTCACTGACGATTCACAACGAGAAGAATATGAAAACGAGTGAG
>OU427006.1:1555000-1612500 GCA_911387935.1 Dolichovespula saxonica | reverse complement strand
TATTCATCCATTCTGTTTAATTATAACGGATATGTATTCCCTCTAATTAATTTCGTACGTAGATGGGTAACAGTTAGTACTTTGTCGATAATTGTGTGAACGCCACATTCATCAGCAAGAAACTTTTCGAGCGCCCGGTGATGGGCAACCCATTCATACAAGTACGCATGTATTTTACGAAATAATATAAATACAGGGGCCTCGAAAATATTTCACGAGTGGTTATAAAAGTATTATATAGAAATAAATAAATAAATAAATAGAACTAACTGAATAAATAATTAAAAAATATAAATCATTTAACAATACCTTCGAGCAGAAAATAAACGAGATATATATATATATATAAATATATATACTATAACGAATTTTTTTAACTTTATATAATCATCAATCGTTGGTTTATCGGTTAATTTGAGATTGTATACATACCGATACTCCTAAAATCACATGAGGCAACAATTATCGACTCAACCGATTTGGCGAGGGACGTTGATTGCGATATCAAGAACACCGCTCATTAGTCTCAATCGTTGGTTTCGGACGGGCGAACATAAAATCAAGTATCGCGACGGTCTGTAAGCAGCCAGTAGGTGGGAGTGTGGAACACGCCTTTGGGATAGCAACGTGAATTATTGGCAACCTGCAATTCGAAGCGGTAGGAGGAGAATCAACCGGGTTAGTGTGTGTAAGAGAGAGAGAGAGAGAGAGAGAGAGAGAGAGAGAGAGAGGGGGAGAGAGAGACAGACAGAATGAGATTGGCTTAGCCAACGTACCAGCACATAGTTAACACGACTCGTATCGTGAAGCCGTGCGTGTACGTGCGCGTACCAACGACCACCCCCGCTACTTGCGAGGTATTATACGTTACAGATGGGGAGGGTGAGTGGGTGGGTGGGAGGGATGGGGAGCTGGAGCGAAACGGGGGATGAGTTGAAGGCTAGAAACTGCCGAAACACGGCAGCTCACCAAGGTGGTTAAACTAGCCACGGCAATAGGCTATTATAGGTCCGTATACACGTGCACCTTCAGAATGCGTTCGCAGCTCGACGTAGCACATAGCTGTGCGAACAACGCGGCCAACATCACACAGAGAGCGAGATAGAGATAGAGATAGAGAGAGAGAGAGAGAGAGAGAGAGAGAGAGAGAGAGACACATAAATATGCATGCGTGGCTACATGGAGAACTATGGACGGACTTACACACGGAACCATGAATATGCGCTACCATCGACCTCCGATGTTTCCTCTTATTATTCGATTTTCGTTCTGTCGGTATCGCTACTTTTTTTTTCTTTTTTGTCAGGGGAGGAGAGGTGGGCGGAGGCGAAGAAGAGACGAGAAGTGCAAAAAAATCTCCTTCGTTATACATCCCATTTATTCTCTTATTACGACCTTTCGAATTTATATTTTACTCGAAATTTTAGAAAAGATCTCGAGCGCGCGGTATTACAAAAACAAAAAAGAAAAAAAAAGGAAAGAGAAAAAGAAAGAAAGAAAAAAATTATGAACGTGGTAGAAGTAAATCGAATATTGGCTGGTTTTCGCCTGTGACTTTCGTTTTTTTTTTAATTGAATTAGAAAAATAATAATAACAATGCAATTTCGTATACGAAGAAGAGAAGGAAAAAAGAAAAAGAAGGAAAGAAATTCCACGTTCGCATAACGACGATGTAATTTTGTTCGGAGTTACGAAACTAACATGGGACACGAACGTTAACGGAAGACAACAAAATTTTCCTATCGACGCGAATAAAAATTATATAATGTATATAAAATTTTTATTCGTGTATACGTATATGTATATAATTACATGTATAAACATATGATTTATAATCTTCAATAAATATATGTATATAATTTTATTTCGAATATATATATATATATATATATATATATATATATTATAATTATTATTATATATTAAATATATAATATATTAAATATATAATAATTAAATATATATATATTCGAAATCTAATCACAAGCTTACAATGCGATTCAGAGATAGTAACAGTTAGATGAGCATACAAATTAGGAAGGTAACATCATAGGTAAGGGTGTTTATATATATATATACGTATATCTCGTATAACGGGGCCCTTGGAACGTTGTTCATCGTCATCGCCATCGCAAGTGCCAATGTTTGACCGAGATTTGCATACGTCTGTCAGGTTTGACCGTTCCTCTCTCGCTTCCTTGTCCGTAGGTGTGTAGTAGTATCATCCCTTTGTCGACCGAGGGATACCCTTACCCATCCTCCCATCCTACCTATACTCCTGACTCCCTACACTATCGGGACTCGTTGGTGAAGGGAGTAAGTGAGTGAGGGAGTGAGGGAGGGAGGGAGGGAGGGAGGGTACTGTGTTACATAACGCTCGTGGCAGTCTCTACGCGCGAGAGGATCGTCCATTACCTCGTCCGAAATAGGCTATTGTCCTAAGATTGTGTTCCCACGGCGATGTTTAACCCTTTCATTCCACCCGATCATCAGGATCCCCAGGCAAATTCGTTCTCTCTGCCTCCCTTCAAACGTATCCTCCCCTAACTTTCGTTGTTAAAATTAACCAATTAAAATCTATCTATTAGCATCCATATCCATCGTCGTCGTCGTCGTCGTCGTCGTCATCATCATCATCATCTTCTTCTTCTTCATAATTGTCGTTTATAACGTAATGTACAACTATCGAACAGCATTCGACGATGTCGATATCTTGTATCTAAAATTATCACGTACATTCAATACACATTAAAACCTCACGCAACGGTTCATAATCCAATATCCGTTATTAAAATATCGTCCCCTTTCGTGATACCACTTCTCTCTGTTTCGTTTTCGTTCGTATTTCAATTTACTTTCTATCAATTTAATGATCGATCAGCTACGTAGTTATGGAATGAACGTTCGGAATAAAGTAACGCTTCGGAGAATACGACGCGAAGGTTGGAATTATGAAAAAAGGGGGGTGGTAAGGTGTTAAATGAAGCTCGTTATCGGGGGTAGGAAGGGGAGGGCCGTTACTCCATTCGAATTTCGCTGGACTCTCTCTCTCTCTCTCTCTCTCTCTCTCTCTCTCTCCGTGTAGAGCGACAAACATGTCACGACGTCGAGCAAGAGCAACGTGAAAACAACGACTCCGTAGCGCCCGGGGATAAGGGAATTGTGTTTACTCGTCGTTTGCATACCCAGTTGACACGTTTACCGCCCACTTTAGGCGTAACACCGCGCGCTCGGAGCATCTTCACTCGAGGGTCTCTTTGTTCTCTCAAAGCTTGCTTCTCTCTCTCTCACTCACTCTCTCACTCTCTCACTCATTCCCTCTATCTATCTGTCTATCTCACTGGACCTCTGACCTTGCCTCAGAACTTTTTTTCTATCTTTCGAAAAATCGATCTAACCTTGAAGAACGCTGACGAACGACAACGATTAACGAAGAGATTTAACTCTCGAAAGAAAATAAAAAGCTGTCGTATACTATTTCGAATAACGTCAAATTTATAATAGTTAGGAATAAAAATACGAATCACGAATACCACGACTCTCCGCGCGTTTCTATAATCAACGCAATTATTAATCTTGACTCAATTAAAAATTGATCTTAATCGTCCGTGGGATTTAAATGGATAGAACCGATTTTTCATTCGTATTATTATTATTATTATTATTGTTATTCTTTATTTCCTTAACATACTATGATACTAATAACGTACGTACTAATAATTAATTATAAGTTTCGTGCCACGTTACCAGCATACGTATACGTACATTAGAACATTAATTATTCTACGAAACTTGACGATACTCTCTGCTCGACTTTCGCAGAGACCTGATATTTAAAAAAAAAAAAGAAAAGAAACAAAAAAATGAAATAACAATTACACGCAGGATTATTTAAATTTCGAAATAATAAATTTTCGTATACCTTATAACGAATACGCAAATGATACCGAAGTCTATCAAACTAGTATAACGTTAACACGCGTCTATTATCGAATAATACAGACAGAGTAAAAACATAAATCCGTCAACAAGAGTGTATAATAATTAAACAAGAGAGAATGTTGCATAACGAAAAAAAAAAAAAAGAAAGAAAAAGAAATTTATTTTGTATTCATTTACCTATCGCATGGATATAAAAATCGAATAATAATCAAAAAATAAATAAAAAAAGAAATTCTTTCGATCAGAATATCTTTGACGTACTCCTTCCTATCGAAAATCAAAATTTCTAATCTCTTTCATTGACGCAATCACATGTATTTATATATATATATATATATATATATATATATATATATATATATATATATATATATATATATACGCGCGAGTGTGTGGTATAGTTAAACGCGTTGTTTGCTCGTATAGAAACGTGACATATACAAGCTTGGATCTCATTATTGTGCAATATGATAACTGCAAGGTCCGCCATCTCTACATAGGTAGCTGATACGACGACGATACAACAAGGGTACATCGTGTACGCTCACCTGTATTGTGTTTGCCTTTAGTTAGCATACTAGTTATCGCGTTTGCCAGACATACCGCATTAAAATGTTCGCAAACAAACAATTTCGGTCAAGGTCTTGAACGTCGAACGGTTATTACATCGACGAATTTTTATTTCGTCCTTTCTCGTTGGCGGGGAGGAGGGGCGAAGAATTATTTTTCATTTCCTTTGTTCTCTGTCTCTCTCGTATTTTTTGTTTTGTTTTCGTTTCTCAAATTTTTCCAAAATTACGATCATCGAATAGAACGATATTTTTTTTTTTTTTTTAAAGAAACGATATCGTATGTTATATTCGTTAAACGTTATCGTCGAATAATAAACAATTAATCCAATCGGCAATAACTTCCGACATAATCCATTATCGTATTCGTTAATAATATTCTTTTCCACGTTTTTCAGGAAACAAGTTTCAGTCGAACTTAAACGAGATCGGAAAGTCGGAACAAAAGTCGAGCGACTTGGACAGGAAAAGGAATTACAATTGGCCTCCCGACGACAACGGTAAGTCTCGTAATTATCTAGAAAGAAAATCAAAGAAATAAACTCTTGAAAAGAGGATGAAGAGAATAGAGGAAGAGGAAGAGGAAGGATAAAAAAAAATGAGAGAAAGGAGGAAGAAAAAAATAATGAATAATATGAAAATAATTCGATTAACTTTTAAAAACCTATTACTGGCAAATTTCGCCGAGACAAAGTACGCGCAGTCGCGCACGGACAGACAGACAGACAGACAGACAGACAGACAGACAGACAGACAGACAGACAGAGAGAGAGAGAGAGAGAGAGAGAGAGAGAGAGAGATAGAGACAATACGAACACGTCCTCTTGAAAGAGTCAAAAACCATCCCTTTTATTAACCGACCGATCTAATCGCCCTTTAATCCATCCAACGAATTCTCAAACACCTTTCATTCTTAAAAGAAAATCCGATAATAAAATCCATCGATTATTTGGCTTATCGGTTCGACTTCTCTAACGGTTGCATCTTATTCGGCCAATTAGAAGTGGCCCGACGTGGTGGTAACGGATATCGGGACAAAGTAACGAGCGGGTAAGGATCGTTAAGGGGTGGTAAAGTTCGATCATTGGCACGCCAACCCCAACCCCAACGCCTTCCCCCCCCCCCCCCCACACACACACACACACAGCTAACCTCGAACCAACCCTTACCATAATCGGACACGTTCAATGGAGATCCTACGTTGAATGAAAGCTACGAGCGAGAAAGAGATGGATAGAAATAAAATGCAATGAGGGGAAATGGAGAGAGAGAGAGAGAAAGATTTTAGCCGAGGGGAGAGGAAACAGATGCCGCAAGGTTTCGCAAGGCGTAGAACTCGTGGTTTTATCCGATCATTCTCGTGGCATTTAAAACGACAGGGAATCCACCGTAGTCTCGGCTCAGTGAATTTTCTACGTCTGACTCGGCCGGTGGTCCTTCAGAAATTCCTTGGCGAGGCCTCCGGGCGTTATCGGATATTTCGTTCCTCGCTTACATTTTTTTACCCTACCCTTTTTTTCACCGGTCTCAACTCTCTCTCTCTCTCTCTCTCTCTCTCTCTCTCTCTCACTCTCTCACCCCTTCAACCCCGAACCCCCCGAGCTCGGCATCGATATCGTCGCACTCCCGTGGTTTCTTTTAAAAGGAATTTGCATAATGGCAAAGTGTGAAAATCCGTCCTCTCTCCCTCTCTCTTTCTGTGAACGAAAGAGAAAGAGAGATAGCGATCTCTTCTTTTTTTTTTCTTTCTTTCTCTATCTTTCTTCCTTTCTTCCTCTCTATCTCCCTCTCTCTCTCTCTCTCTCTCTCTCTCTCTCTCTCTCATTCTTTCTCTCTTACACTTACACGCGTACACGTACTTTTTTATATTACGATGGCTACGATCACGATGGCCCGTCGGAGAGTAGGTAATTTCGTGTAGAAAAAAAAAAAAGAAAAAGAAAAAGAAGAAGAGAATGGAAAATGAAGTGGGGTAGAAGTGCTACAACAAGGGCTATGCGTTGAAACGTTCCCTACCAAGCTTTTTACAACTTTACGCTTCGGATTCGTTATGACGAGTATATATATATATATATGTATATATGAGCAATGGCACCACCTTTTCTCCATTTCTAATTCTTCTTCGTTTTTCTGTGCTATTTTTGTTTTATTTTTCCTTGTTTTTTCTTTGTTTCCTCCTCGAAAGAAAAAAAGACACGAAGAAAAAGGTTACGTTTACGATTGAAGACCGTACAAAAATAAAAAGCATGAAAGGAATTCTTATAGGAATCTCGTTTCGTCGACAATACTTTGAATTATAGGCTTTGATTAATCGAATCGATCAATATTTTTTTTTTTTTTTTTTTTTTTTTTTTTTTTTAATAATATCCCATCTATCTATTACCATTTTTGCATTAATACATTATTTGACTATTATTATCGCACGAATTACATTCCGCGATTATTCGAAATCTCGTGCCGGTAATAAAATATGTTTCAATCGGGGCAAAATAGTTCATCGTAATTACGTTATTTCCAAACCATCGATATTTCCCTCCATTTTACTTCAAGTAGATATGCAAACCGATCGAGAGAGAGAGAGAGAGAGAGAAAATAAGCTGATCGAATTGAATCTGCCTCTCATTTTCTACAGATCACCAATTAGCCTCGTTTCGACGATAATAAACACACTAACACACACACACACAAATATATATATATATATATATATATATATATATATATATATATATATATACATATAATATAAGATAATAACACAGAGATTAGATCAATAAAGGAAGATATATATATGTGTGTGTGTGTGTGTGTTATTCATGATCTCGTTCCCCTTAAATGCCAATGAGATCCATTTAACGAGTGACCCCTTCCCTCCGCCCCACCCCACCCATCCGCCCATTAAAATTTCGATCGACGATTTTCATTCCTAGCACGAAAAATAAGGAGAAAGAGAAATTAAAAAATTAAAAAAAAAAAAAAAAAAAAAGAAAGAAAGAATTACATTAGCCTATACAAATTGGAAGATCAATTCGAGACGCGGAAAGAAAAATTTATCCGCGAGTAAAAAATGAAACGTAAAAAAAGGAACGACGTACCTAAGTAGAAAATACGATGAAAGAAAAAGAAAAGGAGAGAGAAAGAGAGAGAGAGAGAGAGAAGGAGAGAGAAAGAAAGAGAGTAAAGGAGGAGGAAGAAGAAGAAGAAGAAGAAGAAGAAGAAAAAGAAAAAGAAGATGAGACGGAAATAGCTAAGGCGAGCAATTTTCTCTCTCTCTCTCTCTCTCTCTCTCTCTCTCTCTCTCTTCCTCTCTCTTTCGTTGAGAAAAACGAGAAAATGGAAGATAGGATTAATTCGTCTGAGACGAGGAAGCGCTCGCGCCGACTGCCTTGTCTCTCATTGCTAATTAGAGATGAGTGAAAAGATGAGCGAGAGCAAGAAGTAACCTCCTCCTTGGAAATACGTTTTTTCTTTTCTTTTTTTTTTTTTTCGAAGCGAGTAATAGCTGAATGTACAAGGGTGAGAGAGAGAGAGAGAGAGAAGGATTTGAACGAAGCGGAAGAATAACTGACTTCCGGCTCGACTTTCGCATCTTTTCTATCCTTTTTCTTCTTCTTCTTCTTCCATCTCTTCTTTTTATTTTAACCTTCCTCCAGACTTTCCCAAAAAGGAATCTGAGTATGACGATAGCTTTGGGGGTGAGTACGAAGGGGTGGGTACGAAGGGTTGGGCGAGGGAGTGGTTGCATCAAAATAAGAGGGAAAAGCGTGTCCTCTTCGCACGACCTCTCTCTCTTTCTTTCTCTCTCTCTCTCTCTCTCTCTCTCTTACGAGTCTTTTCAATTGGCTTCGACATTTTCTTCGACGAAAAGGTTTTCTTCTATCCTTTTCTCTCTCTCTCTTTTTCTTTCGTATCCGTCTCTTTCTTTCTCCTCCCCCCTTCCCCCGTCCTCCCCTCATCCCCCATTGTTTTTATTTACTCCTCCTTCAATCGAAGAAAATGAGATTTATGTCGTTTGAAAAATATCCTTATTGCATCGTCCTTTAATCCTAACGTTAACGTTAATCTTTAAACGAACATCGTTTTACATACTCCATTTTATATGCGCTATAATATTGATACGTAGATTATTAATAAGATTAGAGTTCGAGATGAATATTTAAAGAAATCAATTTTGATATTTGTTTTCTATGCGACGTAATATGACGGACGATCATTAAACGATACTTACGCACTTGAAGATATATATTATTAATCCCGACTGATCGTATTATTTTCTTTGTCATTTTCAGACGGTGCAGCGTGCATCGGTACGACGGCTGCGACGATAGCACTGAGCCTAATCATGACGACGATCATTCGATAAGTTTCGAAACTACGTGTGATTAAAAGGAGGAGGAGGAGGAGGAGGAGGAGGAGGAACCTCCGAGACGTCCGCTTTTCTGTAATTATGGACTACGTTGTACGGAGAAAATGAAATAAAATAAAATAAAATGAAATGAAATAACATAAAATAAAATAAAATGAAATGATATGACATAAAATTAAATAAAATGAAATGAAATGAAATAAAAATTTAACCAGAGAGAGAGAGAGAGAGAGAGAGAGAGAGAGAGAGAGAGGGTGATAGAGGAGGAGGAGGAGGAGGAGGGGGAGGAAAAAAAATTACACGTACACGCGAGATTAGAAGAGACCCGAATACACACATACACAAGTATAGTAATACACGGAGGAGAGGACGTGTACGCGATATAAAGGCGTAAAGACTGACCGAGTAGTTAGTGTCGTATAAAAAAGAAAAGAAGAGAAGAGAAAAGAATAGAAAAGTAAAGTAAAGAGAAGCAAAGACTCGGAAGAAATGGGGAGGGAAGAAAATGAAGGAATGGAACGTTTAAGAAAACGATGGATAAGAATGATCGACGTGTTTTTACGAGATGACGAGGACGATGGTGTGAAATATTATTATGGTAATTTCGATTACCCGTGTCGAGAAGTAATTAAGCGCGAACGGAGAGGTGGAATAGTTCGACGTGGGAGATGAAGAATTATGAGGAAGGAGATAAATAAATAAATAAATAAATAAATAAGTAAATAAAAAAAAAATATGGAACGATACGAGACGAGATTAATGGCAAATCACAAAGTGCAACGACTATCGCTTTCAATGTAAAATATTGTATTAACGCCGTAATGTATCAGTAAACGAAGAGAGAAAAAAAGAAAGAAAAGAATAGAAAAAAGATGAAAAAAAAAACAAAGACAAAAAATAAAAAACAAATATTCATGCCGCGCCGACAGATCCTTCCCCTTCCCTATCCTCCCCCCGCAGATCAACACAACGAAGAGAGAGAGAGAGAGAGAGAGAGAGAGAAAAAATCTCGATTTTCCTTTTTTATATTTCTATATTCTGTTGCATCATGTCAGCGTAGGAAGTTTGTCAAAAATTGATCGTTTCTTAATTTGCAATATCGATAGCATGCATCAAACGATTCGTTTGTGAGAATTCAAGGAAGAAATTATTTCTTCTCTTATTATTATTGTTGTTGTTTTCGTTGTCTCTGTTCTAATTATTATTATTATTATTATTATTATTATTATTATTATTATTATTATTATTATTACTATTATTATTAAATACAAATATTATTTTCGGCATCGATTTTCTTTCAAAAGAACTTTATTAGAAACGACTCTATCTTTATCTCTTTCTCACTCTCTCACTCTCTCTCTCTCTCTCTCTCTCTCTCTCTCTCTCTCTGCATCTCGATTTTACTCGTTATTTTTTCATATACGAAATCGCGGAACCCATCTGGATACTTGAGATTAAAACGTCAGATTTCGTACGTCCCCGATATTCTTACAAGAGGAGGTTAAAACGGAGATAAAAAAATAAAAGAAAAGAGAAAAAAAAATAAAAAATAAAAAAGATGAAGGAGGAGAAAAGTACAACGTGCAAAGGGAAGAGTAAGAGTCAGTGAGAGAGAGAGAGAGAGAGAGAGGGAGAGGGAGAGACGATAGCGAATGAATATTAAAGAAGCAGAATATTATTATTTGCACGGATCTTCGATCTAAGACTACCTTTAAAGAGCTGACGTTCAGACATCCGTTTTTCTTATCCAAAACGGGGCTACCATCCAAATCTCACCCTTACCCACTCACCCCCAACCACCCTCTCCATTGAAATCATTTCTTCGACGAAGATCTCGAGAACGAGATCCTTTCACCCGACGATTTCCATCTTCCCCTTATTTCTTTTTTCTTTTTTGTATTTTTTTTTTTTTTTTTTATTTCTCTTACCCTAGTCGTTCGTCGTGTCGCGGGATTTTTTTTTTTTTTTTTTTTTTTTGATTAGAAAGCGCGCACGTCGATTTTTCGTGTCGTCGTTTCGTCGTCGCAAAACATCGACCATCGTCTAACGTTAACGACGCGAAATCTATTATAATTCAATAAATTTTTTCATCTACACAATAGAAGGAATAATAATAATACTGATGCTCGCGATCGAACCAATTTGATCTATCAAATTGATCGTATGGAAAAGATTACGATGATTCATTTTTAACGAAATACGAATGAAATGATAAAATCTCTTACGATGAATTGTAAAAGAGAAATAGAGAGAGAAAGAAAGAGAGAGAGAAAGAGAGAACGACAATAACAACGACAACGACAACCAACAAAAAAAAAAAAAGAAACAGAAATGAGTACGAAGCCATTGAAGAAAAAGAAAAAAGAAAAAAATAAAGAGAAGAAAAATAAAAAAGAAAAGAAATCCAAGCAGCAGGTAAACTAATCTTCATTTGAAAACTGGTACCGATTATGTTTCGAAAGTGTCACTTCCGTTAGCCCTTTGTTCCCTTATCCCAAGGGTAGTTTCCGTAAGTGTGCATTACCCCGTGCAAAACAAAACTCGTAGTGTGCGTTTGCGTTCACGCAAAATATACAAACGCGCGCGAGAACAAGCACACACGTGTAGATGTACGTACACATAGAAAGAGACAGAGACAGAGACAAAGAGAGAGAAAGAGAAAGAGAGATAGAGATAGATAAAGAGATAGATAGAGAGAGAGAGAGAGAGAGAGAGAGAGAGAAGATAGAACTCGTCCCTCGAGGTACTTTCGTTGCACGTTTTGTCGCATTATTTAACGCCCGTCGTCCCGGTTGGCCGTTTTCACGCAGGAAATCTGCCACCGCCGGCACCACCTCCGACCTAGCAAAAAACGTGGAAGAGGAGAGAAAAATACGTGCATTACATAAAGATTTATCTTGGCACGGGGAGGGATGCGGCACGTGTTATCCGTGACTACCCCGACGAACGTAATTAAAGTCACGTCGTGTTGCGCGCGAGCGCGCGTGCGCCTACGAACGGACGGACGGACGGGTGAACGGGGGGAGGCAAAAGGACGGGTGAGGGGAGGTCGACAAGCAGAAACAGAAGCAAAAGCAAAAGCAGAAGCAGGAAAGGACGTGGGCGCGAGTTCACTCGAGCGGAAAAATGAAAATTTAGTTACATCTCACTCTCTCTCTCTCTCTCTCTCTCTAACTCTCTCTCTCTCTTTGCTTTAGCGATGCTACGAGTATTTCAAGTTACCCACGACAGCATATTTTTGTTAATATCGTTCCTTTTCTCTCTTTCTATTTCTATATCTCTCCTCTTTCATCTTTCTCGACAGTTTCATTTCCATAATTCGTTAAGAATTATCGCGCGTAACGTAGTCCTCATCATCATCATCATCATCATCATCGTCGTCGTCATTGTCTTTTTATCTTCCTTCTTTTACGGCATTTCGATCGTTTTGAATTTCGTTCGTTCCCTCGTGCAAATGGCCTTTTTGTTATTTTAAATAGTAATACGTATATATATATGTGTGTGTGTATTTAAATGGTCGAAAGAACGATAGCTTGAAAGACGTAAAAAGCGAACGCGTATTGCGATTCGTAAATGTTAAAATGCGCATTGAGGCTATTGCACTTTCTTAATACCATTACTTTTCCAACGATAGTGCGATGTAAAAAAAGAAAAGAAGAAGAAGAAGAAGAAGAAGAAGAAAAAAGAAGAAGAAGAAGATATGACGTATCGATCGATAAATTAATCAACAAATTTGTATTCCTTCGATACTACGGCAATCAGGAAAAATTCAATCGTAGAACTACGCCTCTAATAACGTCGTAAAATAATTCATTGGATTATCAGTTCTCTTTGAACTTAATCGATTGAATATTTCCCCAAGTTGATTGATAAGATAACGCGTTTCGATACGTTTGCGAATTGCGGAGTTTGCTGATCTGGTAAAGGAGATAGATAGATAGAGATAGAGAGATAGAGATAGAGAGAGAGAGAGAGAGAGAGAGAGGCGGTGGGTGGAGGTTAATTAATGCGTATGTTAATTAGTCGAGGAGAGGGAATTAAACCGCGAACGCGCACTGCAGACAGAAACGTAGCTCTTTCGCGAAGCGAGGAGGTAAACGAGCGCCGGATTAAGCTGACTTGGAACTACTTAGGAATATCCATTATTCAAGGTACATCTTGTTTAAAGCAACAGGTTCAAGATAAAGAGAGAGAGAGAGAGAGAGAGAGGATTCAAGGTATTCCGCGTAAAGGAGTTGATGCTTGTAGCTACGGCATAGCTCGAAGCATTAAAGAAAGGATTAAAGAATGGTACTGGTCGTTGTTGTTGTTGTTATTGTTGCTTCATTAACGACGACTCGTGTGAATTATTGTGCACCCGAACGAAAGATCAAAAAAAAAAAAAAAAAGAAAAAAGAGAGATAACGAATCAACAACTACGAGAGATAAAAGCAATTTTTTCTTTTGCAATCCTAAAGGGACATTCACGTTTGTACCGATTACTTTTCGTCAAAATCGTTTCCTTTCACTTTCCCGCGATCTCGTACGGATATTGTCAAAAATTGTATAATAACGCATCGTCGAGTGAGCGCGCGCAAAAAAAAAAAAATAATAAAAAAAGAAAAGAAAAAAAAAAAAGGGCGAGCGACAAGAAAAAACTTTTCACGACTATCCGATCCTCGGATCGTTACGTCGTGATCTATTATAATATAATGATTAATTAGTAATAATAGAACTAATAATAATAATGGTAATAATAATGATAATAATAATGATAATGGTAATAATAATAATATAATAATAATAATTATTATTATTATTATAGCAACTATTACAGTAATAATTAACACTCGCATAGTATGTATGTATGTGTAAAGCGAGAAAGAAAGAGAGAGAGAGAGAGAGAGAGAGAGTAGTGGAAGGGTAAAAAGTCGAAAGATAAACTAAAAAAAAAAAAAAAAAAAAAAAAACAACCAAAAAGAAAGAAAACAAAAATGGACACATCACTCAGGCTCACGTTCGTATTTTATTACATAATATACTTTCTACGATTTTCGTCGGGCTAATCATAATTTGTACCAGATAAGGGAGAGACAGCGATGAACGTCGACGTAAAATAAAAAAAAAAAACCAAAAAAAAAGAATGAGATCGCGAGCGTGCAAACGAAAAAGGAAAAAACCAAAAAAAAAAAAAAAAACAGAAGAAAAAAAAACTCGCACGCGTAAAGTAGGATAAATTCGTCGAATGTGGGCTTGAGTGAGATGATAAAAAAAAAAAAAAAAGAAAGAAGGAAAGAAGGATAGAGGGAAGGGAAAAAAGAAATACGTAAAAAGAAAATAAAAAGAAGTAATAAACGCGAGATAAGGAAAAATGAGGGGAAGATTTATATCCTCCTGTCAACTGCGGATATCCTGTACATAGGAGTATATAGATAATAACGAAACTAAAAGTGTGAGATAATAGAGAGAGAGAGAGAGAGAGAGAGAGAGAGAGAGAGAGAGAGAGAATGAACGAGAGAGAGAGAGAGAGAGAAAGAATTACGTAGAGTTAAGTTTCGAATTAGAATTAAAGAACGACACGACGTCCATCCCTTTAAACGTAGAGCTTGCCGTGTCGTTCTGTCAATGGCCGTTTTACGTTAAAAATAAATAAATAAATTAAAAAAAAAAAAAAAAAAAAAAAAAAAGGCAAAGGTGACGAAAACGAGCAGAAGAAGAAGAAGGAAGAGAGAGAGGGAGAGAGAGAGAGAGAGAGAGAGATAAACGCGAGAAAGAGAGGGAGGAAGAGGGCGGGGGGTTCACGGTTAAAAATGATTATAAAGGAGAAAGGTGGATCTTATAATTAGCGAGAATATTTTCATCCTTAGCCTTTTTAATTAACAAATCAACGTAACACGAACTGCCCGTCTAGTCGTTAAAAACGTATAAGAGGTACGAATTAACAGGAAGGTATATATGTATACATAACACACATCGGAAAATATAAATATATAAATAAATGAATATAAATATAAATATAAATATAAATATATATATATAAATATATAAATATAAATATAAATATATAAATATAAATATATGAATATACGAATTTTAAGGAGGACTATCGAAGTAATGATATATCATAATATACGTATATATAACATATATTGTATGTGACATGATATATTATTATAACACTATTATATGCTTCGCGCCGTTGATTTGAATGTTGTTATTTATAAATGAAAAAAAAATGAATAAACAAATAAATAAATAAATAAATAAAAGAGGTTATGATAAAGAAAAAAAAAAGAATGTGCGAGGGGAATGGAAAGTGATTATGATGATGATGATGACGATGATGAGAGAGAGAGAAAGAGAGAGGGGAAGGATAGCGACGAGAGATTCTTCCGAGTACACCCGACATATGTAATAAAATTTTGGCGTGCAACTACTGCCACGAAGATGAATGCGAGATTGATTTATTTCATTCTAAACCTTTACCCCCTCCCCAACAAAATTAACATAATTATTACAGTTTACCCTTTATTTTTTTTTCTTTTATCACCTTTCGATAACTTAACGACAATCAAGGAGGTAAGTACCATCACGTTTGCGATAAGAAAAGTAATCTTCAAAAAAAAAAAAAAAGAAAAAACAGAACATGACAATTCTTATTTCTATGTTTGACGCGTGCATCTCTTATCGATAAAAAGAAAGAAAGAAAGAAAAAAAAATACGTACACATACTCTCTCTTCTTCGACGAAACGCGCAAGGATCCTGTTATATTTTTTTCTTCTTATTATTATTATTATTATTTTCTCTTTTTTATTTATACATCGTCGTGTAGTCTCGGCGTGTTAGTGCGCGAAGCCGCCGAGGTTTCTTAAAAAGATGGAGAACGAAAAAAAAAAAAAAAAGAAGATAAAAGAAAAAAAGAAAGAAAGAGATGCGGAGAAGAACGTGAGAGTGATCGTCGAGAGAAATCCTCGAGGAGAAACGTGGCCGTATCTACGATCGCAGGATTGAACCGGTTAGGACGATATGTTTGTCCTGGTGATTATAGGTACGTAAAGTTTAACAGAGGAGGATCGCCCTCTGGTAAGTAAGGTGATAGGGGCTTGGAGAGTATATATCAAGCGCTCGGGGTTATTTCGGCAGTTATTGTGCTGAAGCGATCTTGTAACGGGCAACTCGCTGGTAGCATACTAAAACGAGGATTAACTTTACGCGACGGTAAGGTCGACGGGACGAAAGTACGAAAGGATTTTCATTAGGGGCTGAGGGGGAAGAACCCTATCGGAGATTAATTAACCCTAAGCGTACGTTTGAAATTTTTCATTGAAATTAAAAACGTTCCTGCGATCGAATCACACAAGCTCGTACGTATACGAATTATACACGCTTACGATATATCGATGTATTTTTGAAAATCAATGAATGAACGAATAAATAAATAAATGAAAAATATATAAAAAAAAAAATTAAAAATATAAAAATTCAACGAATGGAATAATATTCAAGTGTTTTTCGTTGTAAATATCGGACGAGGTTTTATCACGTTTCAAATGTGCCAAGCAAATTCGTTTCGGAAAATTGTACGTAACGATTAAAAAAAAAAAAAAAGAAAATGGGAAATAAGTCAAGTTTCGAGCTTTCGATCGAATTATTCTCGTCGACGAAATTATCGCGCCTGATAATTATGTAAAAATATTAAGAAATTTTAAAACAATAATCGTATGGGATTATATATATATATATAAATTGTCGATCGATAATGACCGGTCAAATTTGAAACATTAATTATATCCAATTAATAGGATTCTCCAGTTGAGGAAATGAGATCGTTTTCCTCCTCCCCCCCCCTTCCCACTCGCCATAAAAATCATTATTTTACAGTCGGCAATGCTTAATTTTCAATAAATCTCGATGCAATCTACGATCACCGATCGTATTGAGGTTTAACGAATAAGCAGATAAAACAGACGGTTCTGCGGCGGAACTAATGAATCCTCTCTCTCTCTCTCTCTCCCTCTCTCTCTCTCTCTCTCTCTCTCTCTCTCTCTCTCTCTCTGATAATGCAACCGATGATTTTAATTCATTATTACGAGCGTGCTCGCGGCCGTGACGATGATTTTACTGTTTACGAAACGATTATTAATATGATTAGCGTTAAGCTTTAGTACGCGATATAATTGGGAATAATCTCGATCGCGGATAAAATGACATTTCAATTAAACAGATTTCGTGATTTCGTTCGATTTGTTCCACCCCCGACCCTCGCCCCTCGCCCCCACCCCCGCCCCCGCCACGCCCTTGCGCCTCACTCTTATCCCAACATTCGCGTACACGATGAGATACACGATGTAATTATTATTAAATGTTATTATATAATCAAACGCGAAGATATTTTTTCATCGAAGATGAGACCGAGAGAAAGAAAAAAAATATATATATATAAATAAATAAAGAGAGAGAGAGAGAGAGAGAGAGAGAGAAAACGAATGAACGAAACAAAACGGAGAGAAAAAAAAGTAAAGGGAAAAATGTCTCCGACATGTTCGGAAACAAAAATCGTTCGATCGCTATCAAAAATTGTTCTCGTCGTTTATCACGTGATTACGTTTGAAAAAGGTTTTTATCGTTCGACCACTACCCATTGCAATTTTTAATACGCACGCTTTCGAAATGGTGGATCTTTTACGTTCGAAACCTTTTTTGCGCAACCAATTTCTCTCAAACGAAATGGATTTTACATTTTCTCTCTCTCTCTCTCTCTCTCTCTCTCTCTCTCTCTCTCTCTCTCTCTCTCTCTCTCTCTGTCTCTCTCTCTCTCCCTTTAAAATAATTAATAAATAACATGATAATTTTTGAAAAAAGAGATAAATATGGAGAAAAAAATATGACGGTGTGATAACGTCAAGCGATAATTAATAATTTATTACGTGGTTCTTTTAGAAAAAAAAAAAAAGTAAATAAATAAAACAAAATAATTAGAAAAAAAAAAATATATATATATATATATGTATCGTATCTAAATGAAGGTAGAAAATTGCACGGCGAGGAGATGAAAAGGTATAAAAAATAAAGAAAAAAAATAAAAAAATAAAAAAATAAAAATAATAAAACAATAAAAACGAATTCGTATTGCCTATCATTTATTTTCGAAGCGAGCACGCTGCATGCTTCCTTTAACGAAGACAATGCGAATCGGAAAAGGATGATTCGGGTAGAGAGAAGCATTGTGCCGAAGTTCGTCGATTATCTGGCCGTTCGCATTGTACAAAATCGCCGAACCTTCAGTGCAAACTCTAATGAAAAGTCGTGCAGCCAACCGGATTCGGCTAGACCTTGATTACACCTGTTATTTCAACGGCGATTCGCAATGAATAAAAGGACGAGGGGCCTAATTTAATTAGCAACGCGATAGTCGCGATATTTTTTCCCTCTCCCCTCTCGCCCCAATCCCCATTAATTTTTATTTCTTCTTTTTGTTTTATATATATATATATATATATATATATATACCATTCGAATCGATCCTTTTGAATCCTAATTCTCGCGATATCGTGGCTCATAATAACGAAATACTAATATCACTCTCCGTCGAAAGTTTTTCATCAGAAAAACTCGTTCGATATTTTCGACAAAACTTCGTTAAGAATCGATTGAAAAAAAAAAAAAAAAGAAAAGAAAAGAAGAAAAAATTAATCGTCCAAAGTACTTAACAACGCGATCAATATTAAGCACTCATTCGAAATCCAATTGCTTTGATATTTATAGTTTCTTATTATTGGAAAATCTTTTTTTTTCCCCTCGAGATAACAAAATTTCCACGACGATTGTGATCGTTAATTTGCATGATTAAATGATCGATTGAACGCGATTGGAAGTATTCGAGTATATGGGGAATATAATACTTGGAAATTACTGCTCTTTTCGTTATTAAGAAAAAAAAAAAAAACAGAGAGAGAAAAAAGAGTAAAAAAAAATGAAAGAACGATAATAACAATAAAAAATGTTATCCTTTCGAGGATTATCACAAAATTATCGTAAACTTTATTGGCCAATTTGTAAGGCATCCGAGGTTCACGAGTCGAAAAAGGCAGGTTAACGAAAGATTGAATAGGAAAACGGGGAACGAGGAAGAGAGGAATGAGGCGAGGGAGAGGCCGCCATGGGGGGGAAGGGAGAAGGAGGAGGATAACGGGGAAGAGAACATTGAGCGGAGAATAGTACGGAAATCCTGAAGGACCGCGTTACAATCCATAAAATCGCTCGGGAGTTTGACGGCTCACGTTTTACGAGCCATACGCAAATTTAAGATTCAAGTTGAGATTGGAAAGTTCAACCACGACTCTTACGTTCGGCGTGCTGCCACTTACCTTACTATCGCAAATAATATATCAGCAATTTTACAACTCTAAATAAAAGAGTTTTAGTCGTATACACACACACACACACACACACACACACACACACACACACACATACATACATCACATACATATCCGTTTAAAGCGACAATCTTTGTGGCTGTCGCTATGATCAAAGTTTTTCTTAAAAAAAGAAAAAGAAAAAAGAAAGAAAAAAAATATCGACCGAATAAACGAGACGACGTCTTCCTTAAATTAATGCATTATCGTCGTCAGGAAAAATTCTCTAATAAATCCCCTAACGTTCGTTCTGTTTTTTCTTTTTTTTTTTTTTTTTTTCTTTTATCGACACTAAAAATTATACTCCCTCCGATGATTATATGTCTTTATACTCCAACGATTCTCAATGTTCTTTCTTTCAAGTTACACGAAACGATCGTCGTTTCAAAACGTTTCTAAGCGATCGATACATTTTCCCGATTAAATCGTTTTTGCGACGAACGAAATCGATTCAAAAAAATAAAAAAAATAATAATAATAATAATAATAAGTATCGCAAAGTATTCGTTACATCGAGAAACGCGCGGAAGGATTAATTGTAACACGGAATCCCCATCGGAAATAGAAAACATCAATTCTAGGAACGATGATTAAAATCTCAGTTATTCCGTAGTCAAAACGTTTTTCCCTCCCACCCCCACCCCCGTCATCCAACCTCCCCTTTCCAAGAAGGAAAGATATTTACTTAAATGTCCGACATTTACGTGGAATGTGCTCTCTTGAACGCACCGAATATATGTTGGAGTTCTTCTTTCCACGGCGTTTTAACCGAGCGATTTTCGTGAATCCTTTCGGAGTTTAGTTAGGTAGACGGGTGGGTGGGTAGGTAGGTAGGTAGGTAGGTAGCTAGGTAGCTAGGTAGGTAGCTAGGTAGGTAGCTAGGTAGGTAGGTAGGTTGCGAGGTAGGAAGAAAAGGGTTTGGTGAAAGGTTCATGAGCTTCGAAGCTCCCGGCAAACCGGTGTATTGTGCTGGATTATGAATTAAATTCACCCTCTTTCTCTCTCTCTCTCTCTCTCTCTCTCTCTGTCTCTTTCTTCTCTCGGTTACTTCATAATACATTTCATAGCCGCTGGCCAACCCTCTAGGTCAACCCCCTAATTCTCTTCTTTCTCTCTCTCTCTCTCTCTTTCTTTGATATACTAACTCAACGAATACATATCCATCTTGATTTTAATTCCTCTGCGTTCTCGAAATATTTCGAGATATTTCGTTGAATGAATTTATTAATTACGAACGATTGAATTAGAACGATGTAACTATTATTATTTAAACACCTCATCCTTTAGCACTACGAGGAGGTCAATGCTTGACTTTGCGATATTATCTTTATAGTCTACGACTTATCGTTCAATTCTAATCAAATTACGACGCTTAGTTTAATTAAGGGAAAACAATATAATATATGTGTGTGTGTGTATATATATATATATATATATATTAAATAATAGGTAACAAATTTTTTATTTTTCGAAAATTCCTTTACGAAAAAGAACCTCAGAATAAATGTAATATCTCTTATTATCTTTCGCATAAATCATTAAACAACGTGGATCGTCTATAAAAGTCCACACGGATGAAAGATAAGAGGCCGATGATGATAATAGTTGTACCGGCCAAATAAGAAAAGAAAAAAAAGGAAAAGAAACACGGTCGGTCAGAGTGTTTCCAAAAGATTGGAAAAGCTTCAAGAAGAAAAGTTAACGGTGGGAGGGAGGGGGAGGGGCGTCGTCTTGTACGTGCCGATCGACCGATCGATATAATCGTTCGAGAGGACGACGATTCGTTATCTCGATTCTGATAAAAGAAAGAAAGAAAGAACGAACGAACGAACGGACGAACGAACGAAAAAATAAATAAAAGACGGGAAAAGAAAAGAATAGAAAAGACAAGATAAAACGTAAGAAGGTAAAATAAAAAATAAGAAGAAATAAAAAATAAAAAATAAAAAAAAAGTAAAATAGCGAAGGGAATGGAAGGCTCGACTAGAAAATCACTCGTCTTCTCGCGGTAGAGCATAATGTTTGAAAGTTTGCGAGATTACTCGACTAGGAGTACTCGACTAGGAGTACTCGACTCGAAGTTAGCTATTTCTCTCTCTCTCTCTCTCTCTCTCTCTCTCTCTCTCTCTCTCTCTCTCTCTCGACGTATGTACGTTAGTCGATTTGTACAAACAAAGTTATTCGAACATTACGAGCAAACGTGTCGGACGATGCCAACTAAGAAAGCATTTCCGGGAGAGTCGTTTGAACAACACGTACGTTATAACGAATAACTCGACAATAGTTGTCCACTATGAACAAATCGAAGCACTGGCACGTTTCAGGGATTCGAATTTCTACCAACAATCTTCTTTTCCCTTCCCTCCCATCCCTCATCCATCCCAAAGTCCACGATCCCACCCTCCACCCACCTCAATACGCACGCACACACACACACATATATATAAAAACGCATACACGAATTCTCTGATGCTTGTCTTCCGTTTCCCTATGCAAATGTTAAAAATCTTCCCTTTTTTTTACCCCCGCGCCTTCTCATTCCTCCCTCCCTCCCTCCCTCCCGCCAGCCCAGCCCAGCTTGATCCTCCATCAGCTTTCATTTCGTTTTTCATTTCCGTTTTTCTTTTTGCAAGAGAATCTCTTTGTAAAGAATGACAAGAGAAAGAAGATGCGTTCATGCAAAGACCATATCTCCGATATTGAAATCTTTTTCTCTTTTAAATGAAGTAAAAAGGATGTTGTCTCTGTAGCATATATCCATAGATACATACATACATACATACATACATACATACATACATACATACATACATATATATATATATATATATATATATATATGCCAAGAAGAAAGTACCGTCGTAACGAAACTCTCCTTTTCTCTCTCTCTCTCTCTCTCTCTCTCTCTCTCTCTCTCTCTCTCTCTCTCTCTCTCTCTCTCTCTCTCTCTCTCTCTCCGTCGAATCGCGAGAGAAAGTTTTTCGTTCGAGAAAAGGAGGAAAGCTCGACCCGCCCCGTCCCTCCTCTCCCCTTCTCCACATCTCTACAACGTTTCAATTTCTTGCTCCTCGTCGGATTTACCGCGTATCTAAGAATACCGACGACGTTTTTTTTTTTTTGCATCTTGACTATTCCTCGGAATTTTAGTTCCAATCGATTTAAAATGTTTATATCAAGTAAAACATATCTTATTTATAACGACTGAGATAGAGAGAGAGAGAGAGAGAGAGAGAGAAAAAAATAATCAACGATTGTCTCTAAATTCTTATTTACCTGACATATATATATATATATAAATAATAATAATGATTTTCTATACGACTTATTTCTTTGTTTATTTTTTTATTGTAATTTTTTTGGTTTGTTTTTAAATACGTACAAGTGTTTACTTGATATAAATATTAAAAAAAGAAAATAAAAAAAAGAAAAATAACAACGATTTTCTATACGACTTATTTCTATGTTCATTTATTTCTTTTTTTTTTTCTTTTTTTGTTTTTCGTTATTTCTGGTTTGTTTTTAATACGTCCAAAGTACGTATTTAACAAACAAATAACCGAAATTACCGAGTACACTCGAAAGTGACGAAACGTTTCTCGATAATACGCAGTCACGTCGTTGGCTGCACGAGTACGTACGTGCGTTAAACAATGAGATATGAAGTGCGAATAGAGAGACCGAGTAGAAATTTCATTAATTGTAATTTAATCTGATAATTTAATATCACGTTGGGGGGGATGGAGAGGGGTCGGGGGTGGGTGGGGGTATGGGAGGGGAAACTCTCGCGCTCTGATTTATTCTCGCATTAATGCATTCAACGAGCTTCTCACGCTCGTTTATCATTATTTCTCTGAAAAATAGAAGCCGATTTAAACCGATGAGATACGTCTGGTTGGTGACGTGCGATGACCATTGGGAAAAAAAAAAAAAAAAGAAAAAAATAAAAAGAAACAAAACAAAAAGAAAAATAGCGGCGCGAGTAAAACACGACTTTGTTAATCTTTGAAGTTATTACCTTAATAACTTTAGATTTATTTCCCACCTACCCCTGCCTCTCCTCTCTCCCCTTTTTTAATTTCTTTTTTATCTTTTATTTATTTATTTGTTTTTTTTTTTTTTTTCATTATCTTTAATTCGTAAGCCAACGCGCGTCGTCCCCCCCCTCGTCGATATATTCCCCCCAATTATTCAATAATATCTACAATAATATATATAATAACAAGGAAAATTCTTCTCACCGAGAACACGATAACTCGTATTCGAAATAGTATGAATGTCTCTCGATATAGAATCGATCTCATATCGAAATATCGTCGACGAGTTCTCGAACGTCGACGAATGCCACGAATATCTACTACGAGTACCCGAAGGAATCATACTTGTAGAACGTAAACCACATTTATCGGTGCGAATTTAACGAAGAGAATCCGTGCAATCAAGTAACCTTAGGAACGTTCTTGCTGTTTGCCGACAGAGAGAAAGAGAGAGACAGAGAGAGAATCCGCAATCCGTTTACGAACTTGGAAGAAAGGGGCCTGGACGTTAGCCGACAAAGGGATTCGCGAGAGCTTCGAATTATAACAATTTCAAACGATTATTAAAGCAAATATTCCTACCGGCAAACGAACGAATAATTATAATAATAATAATTATTATTATCATTATATTTATAATAATAATAATTATTATTATATTCATAATTATTAATATTATTATTATTATTATTATCATTATACCATCGTTTCCTTTAAAATCACGATTACTTTTGTGCCAGGAACATAAGTAAAATATTACACATTTCTATATATATATATATAAATCTTTTATAAAACTTCCCTTATAAATCGTAGTCCACTCGTTCGTACGAGCGTGCATTAAAGAGTAACGTACTCGCACATATACCAGCGTACGTACGCGTGCATGAACTGTGAGCATGAGTAGAAGAAAAAAAAAAAATATCCAACTAACACGGTTATATCGACTCTATGATGCAAGTACTACCGTTCCCGACATACGTGCGCGCAATCGTTTCGATATTTTCAATAAAAATTCGACGTTAAAAATTCCGTATTATTTTGATTCTAAAAAGTTAAATACGTTAGCGAGAATTTAAGGGAATTTTATAAGGGTGGGATTATGGCCGATAACGACGAATCTATCAAGAGGGTCGTGAAGTGGCCGCGATCCGAGTGCATTCAAAACGGCGAGAGGAAAGCATCCTGAGGAATCCATCGAACGGCGATATGGACCCTCCCTCCCCCTCCCCCTCCCCCTCCTCCTCCCGCCCCCCTTTAACCGGAAGTCAGAGAATCCGCAATACGTTTACGAATTTCAAACGGCGAGCTAATGGCCCGTACGGACTCGTAATCGCGATACCTACGATGGGGGTTGAAGCCGAACGTGCTGAGGCTTGACTCGCTCGGTATTCTGGAATTGTAATCGCGTTTCCACCACCCCCATCCACCTCCTCCACCTCCTCCACCCCCTTATCCTAACGCCCACCTCCACACCCACCTCTCATCCACGCACGTTCGATCCTCTTCGTGATCAGATTCCAGCTCTAATTAATTCCATTCAGATCTACAATTCTTTTTCTCCCTCGCCTATTTCCCATCCCCATTTATACTTTTGCCCTTTATTACACACGACTCACCGATACACTACTTACGGATTTATATGTCGAAACCAACCCCCACCACGTAAAAAAGAAAATCTCCGTTTAATCATAATCCTAAGTGATTTTACGATTAATGGCCGTTTCGGTGTAAAATAATCCAACAATAATTACGAAAATTAAAGTTTAACCTTTTATATGTAACGGATATGTGTAACTTTAAATATATAACTTTATACATGCATATATATATGTATACGTATTTAATATAAATTTTCTTTCTCGTTTAATTTAGTCCCAAAAAAATAAATTTCTTTCATATCCGAATTTTTTGCAATATCTTTCAAGTACAAATTATAATAATTATCGCGGTTTAATTATACCGAGACCCAAAAAATGTGTTACAGGATATCGAAATATCTAATAATAATAATAATAATAATAATAATAATAATAATAATAATAATAATAATAATAATAATAATAATAATAATAATAAATCAATTAAGTAATACTTTATCGAAAAAAAAAGAAACTAAACGTCCCATCCTCGCGATTATCTCGTGAAATGAAAATATTAGTTCAGAATGATAAATTTTTTTGCCCTCGCGTAATATGTAACTTCAATTCTTTTTTTTTATTTTTTTTTTTTTTTTTATCGTGACAACCGAAATAGCGAATTAAATTTATTAAATTTGCGCCGGAGACTTTTTATCTCCGATTTGTATAATAGGACAAAGTACGGAGGGTAGACTGTACACGCACCGTCGAGTGTGTCTCCTTTCATCCTCAAAAGAGGAAATTGAAGGAAACGTAATCCTGTCGTTCTTTCAAACGTGGTCTCGACGGATGTCTACCGTAAAGCGACCACGTCCCCTTTTATCTTCCGTACCGAATTTCGTTTCTGCTTTGCGTTTCGAAAGGATCCTTCCTTCCGACCGACCTTTCAAGATTTGCCTATTCGAAAATGACTTTCCTTTTTTTCTTTCCCGAGATCCTTTTTGATTTTCCTTTTCTCTCTCTCTCTCTCTCTCTCTCTCTCTCTCTCTCTCTTTATTTTCATATTTCTTTTTTGTTTTCAAATAATCCATATGCAATTGAAAAAACTTAACAACGAATTAGAAATTTATTCTTTAATGATAATAAATCCCTACGTACAATTTGTTAGAGTTGGCCGATCTGAAAACAAATTAAGATCGCTGGTTCCATCTTTGTCGCTTTATCTCTCTCTCTCTCTCTCTCTCATTCTCTCTCTCTCTCTCTCTCTCTCTCTCTCTCTCTCATTTTCTCATCTGAACCACAGTAACGCAAGCTGCCGTTGGAAAGTTTAAGACCACCCGTCGGAATTACAGAACGTTATGAAAATCTACAGTGTAATTTTGAGATGTTGAGACGAGAAAACCTAGACCAGCTGTGTTGAGAATCTATTATATACACCCGCGTTACGTAATCCTTCGTGAATTTATATAATCGAATAATACACACGATATGTGAACGATAAAATATATTTATGCACTCATACAAATACCGTCCATTATCCTGGAAAGGATATAACTTTATCTTATTTTTAACGAATCAGTTTTAACGTCCCGAGATATGAGGGCCCAACATTAAAGATTCGATTCATAAAGGCAGATATTATTTAATAAACAAACGCAGCGAAGTTTCATTTATCATGTTTTCTTTCTTTTTTTTTTTTTTTTTTTATTTATTTATCTACGAGGTTGGTTGAAAAGTTTCTCGGGCTATTTTAATAATCGATTACTACTCCTCTCCGAGACTCTTTTATTTATTAATTTTTATTCTTTTTCTTCTTCCTCTTCTTCTTCTTATTCTCAGAATGTAAAACTACTAAAAGTCTCTAGGAACTTTCGGCCCGATCCTGTATTAAAATCTCATAATTAAAAGAAGAGGGAGCTTAAAAGAAATATTATTTATATTTCTAGATCGAGCGAAATTTTTTCATCGCATTATATAGACAAGACACACACACACACACATGCATAATAACGATAAACAAACGAAGAAAAGTTGTTTTTATCTCTGTCGAGGATAATAAATTGCCAAGTATCGGGGCGGGAAAGGAGGGTTTTAATTTTTTTTTTTATTTTTTTATTTTATTGGCGATCGAGAAGAAATTTTTTTATGAGAGATCTCGAAATCGATCGCAGAAGAAGATCCTAAGGAAGAAGGTAGACAGACGTAGAGTCCGGCGGTCACAAAAGTGTATAGTAAGTTCGTTAAGTATGCCCAGGGTCGTGTCTTATCGGGAACGTCGTATTCTGATCCTCTGCCTACCGTGCTTTGGCATAACAATTGCCCTATTATTTCGGTCGCTCACACCAACCATGCCCACCTCCTTCTCCTCCTCCTCCTCCTCCCCAACCCTCCTCCTCCCCTGGGCATATACTACCGTCCTCTACCATTACCCCTAAATCGTTTATAGGCTTTTCGTAAAGACATTACAAACCGACATCGCGTATTTTCTCACTTAAGAAAAACTCCTTATCGTCGCAATCCATCCCTAAAAAGAAATAAACGGCCGAAGAGAAGTTATTTTTTCTTGTTTTTTATTTTTTTTCTTTGTTTTTTTTTTTTTTTTATTTTTATTTTGTTCCTTCTCTAATCGTCGACCGAAAGAAATCGTAAACGAGATAACGAAAACAGAGGGACTATCAAATAATATCGTCACTATCATTTTACCGTTGTTAAAGGCACGTAATTACAAAGTGATTATTGTAACGAGTACCACGATAGTATTGAAAAAAAATAAATAAATAAATAAACATGATCCTGAGATAAAAGAGAAAAAAAAATAAAAAAGAAAAGGTTTAAACCTAATCAACCAGGCCTACGGACTAATGGCCCTACTACGCCTTTCTCTTTGCTCAAAAAAAAAAAAAAAAAGAAAAAAAACAAAAACAAAAATTGTAAAATTTAATTTAATTAATTTAAAAATGTCATCGCTCCATTATTATCGTAAAAGGTAAAACTTTGAACAAATTTTTCAAATACCATATTTACGTTTTACTCAAAATTCCTCGAGTGATTCCATTCTACAAGAGACTGTTTTAATTAATTAACGTGATCATTATTTGTCGCTTGCATTCTAGGATCTACTCGTCGCTTATTTCTTCTGGTTTATTTTTATACAAATGTAATGATATATATATATATATATATATATATATATATATATATATATATATGTATATATATATATCGAAATGTTTACGAAATGCTATGCAAAGGTATGCTAAATATTTTACGTGTACATTCAACTAATTAGTTAAACTTAGATAATTTATAAATGAATCAAATATATATGTATATAGTTTGGGCAAAAAGAAATCCATTATTTATTATAATAATATAAAACAACACTAATATAAATCCGTATAACTACGAATAATCAAAATTTCTCGCACTCGCCCACGTACCACACTTTACCAACGATTTTGTCAAAAATGGTTGACGATATTCGAACGCCGACTGCCAATATAAATGTTCTTTTAGAAAGGCCAAGTTAATACCGAGAGATGAATTCTCGTACGATTCGATTCGACTTTTAATTGAAAAATATTAACATTTTCGTCCGTAGAAATCGAACGATGGGGAAAAAACGGTTATCGCGACGGTGATCGCTTTGAAAGGGGACAGGTTAAAATTATTTGATATATAAGCGTAACGGTACGAACGAGAGAATGAGAGAAATCCATCTAACGTTGAGAAAATTCATCGACGAGTTTATCGATCTCGCTGAGATTTTGTAATTTCGCTTTAGCTTTCGACTTCACGCCGGCAGGTAAAATGGAAGAGAACTCGAGAGGCAGGAGGAGATAAACGAGAAAATCATGCCCTACGGAAAAAGGGATAAGGGAGAAAGTGAGATAGCGATAGAAAGAGAGAAAGAGAGAGAGAGAGAGAGAGAGAGAGAGTGAGAGAACGCGAATGCTGGCTGGCACGTATTACGTAAGATACAAATTGACTTACGCCCTGTTTCGTATTAAACGCGAAAAGCAATCACCGGGAGGAGGTGGACTTCCTTGGGTGCAGTTTAAAACTAGCGATTCGATTCGATCGTTGAAGTTACTTTTTCCTTTACCCTTCATCCCCTCACCCCTCTCTCTCTCTCTCTCTCTCTCTCTCTCTTTCTATCACTATCTTTCTTTTACTCTCTTTCTCTACAGCAGAAAAGAAGTCTCTACAAGTTTCCACTATTTTTTTGTATTTCTTTTTTCCTCTTGAAGAACTCTCTCTCTCTCTCTCTCTCTCTCTCTCTCTTTCTCTCTCTCTTTTTATTTTTCATTTTCCCCCTTTTCTCTTTTTGTCTAAGTAGAGGTCACAGTAGAAGTTCGAATCGACGTTACAATCCGATATATACGATTCAATAGAATTTTCAGTAAAAAGTGTGAGAGCCGCTTGTATATCTGCAATTAGACAGACGTTTTTCACCGGTAAAACACGGATTTAATTCGACGACTTCGGGGAAACAAGGAATTCGAAGATGTTTTTTTTATTCTTTTCTATATTTTTTTTGTAAAGAGAAAAAATTAGAAAGAGAGAGAGAGAGTGTGTGTGTGTGTGTGTGTGTGTACGTGTGTGAGCGTGCGTGTGAAAGTTTTCACGTTGGAAAGAAAAATATTTCGAAGGACAAATTCGTTCTATCGAAAAAGTTTGTTGATTTTTCGTTTCGTTTTTTGTTCTTTTGTTTTTTTTTTATTTTTTTTTTTTTTTCCTTAAACGATGCAATCGTAATTTCGTCGTCGAATCTTTCCTTTCGATTTTTTTAACTACTCATTTCAATTCGAGTTACTATATATATATATATCGAAATCGTTCTTTATTTTTTATTTATTTATTTATTATTTTTAATAATAATATTAAAGTTTCAATATGAAACAACATGAGTGGGGACGATGGCTCGGAACTATGGAAAAAAAGAAGAAGAAAAGAAAGAAGGACTTCTTGGATCGAAAACAATCGAGCTTTCGTTAACTCGACGTAATTTTATATCGGGCCGCGGCGCGAGGAAGCTTTTTCGAAAAGAAGAAGAAGAAGTAGAAGTAGAAGTAGAAGTAGAAGAAGTAAGTGGAGGAAACTTCGTGGCAGTCTGCGTTTTTGGCGATTCTTATAATAGTAAGTAAGTACGCGTACGAAGTCTCTCTCTCTCTCTCTCCTCTCTCTCTCTCTCTCTCTCTCTGCTACTTAGACAATGTGATATTAATTATAATTAACTGCCATTCAGAAAAGTTTCCCGAACAATTCTGTGGTATTACGTCCGCCGGTAATAATGAACTTGCAGCTTTCCTATCATTTACATTCTACCTAATTCAACCCGAGCTTCCTGTACAACGCAATACTAACTTTCTCTGTATGTTGTGCGCGCGTTTGTGTTTGTGTGTGTGTGTGCTGCGCGTGTGCGCGCGCCTAAGAGAACGAAAGAGAAACAAAGAGAGATAGAGAGAGAGAGAGAGAAAGTCGAATAACTTCTTGCAACTATCCAACGTCCTTCAGAGCGTGCAAATCTTTATTGCTCGAAGATTTCTACAAGGAGAGAGAGAGAGAGAGAGAGAGAGGGAACGAGAGAGAGAGAGAGAGAGAGAGAGAGAGAGAGAGAGAGAGACCATCCCAATTATATTTTCACGATATTTCACTTAGATACACTTTAATTACATCATTTTCCTTTTCTTTTTCTTCTTACTTTCCTCCTTCCTTTTCCTTCTTATTTCAATTTAAAATACGCTCGATCTCCTTCAATCGTTTATAAACGATGCCAACGCGAATGGGTTGGGCTGGGAGGGGAAACGTTATTAAACGAATTTATTTAACGCTTTGAACAATTTTCAAAAGATCCCGTTCCACTCCAACGATATTTTATTTTTAATTTTGTTTCCCCCCGTTCCTTTTACAAATATTTTAATACTTTTATCCGATTCGCGCGATTTTTTCTTCTTCTTTTCTTTTATTTTTTTCTTTTTTTTTTTTTTTTTATACCTTAATAATTTCAATCGTTCGAGAGCACGCGTCGAATATCAAGATATTCCTCAAGATTAAAACACGAACATCGATTATAAAGGGATATTTTAATATCCATACAATCGACTAATCTCGTCGAACGATGAGAAATAAAGTCATTTGAAGTGACGAAAGAAAGGCTCAACGTCGAGTACCTTTTGCCAACTATAATTACTCCGATGTTATATCACAGGCGTTGTTAGAACGGTGGTATGGTTTTGATATCTCGCGAAAACTTCCTCGTTCGTTCTTCATTTTGAAAATTGCTGTTAGCCATGTGGCCGACGTATTTAATGATTATCCTTTTGAAATTTGTCACAAGCTCTCTCTCTCTCTCTCTCTCTCTCTCTCTCTCTCTCTCTCTCTGTCGTTAATCGATTTTAACGTTAACTGACCACGTTGCTATGAATGAATGAAAAAGAATAAAACAAAAATAACAAAAAGAAATTAGGAAAATCTCCCCTTTCAACTGTTAACGTTTAACGAGAGAGATGTTGAAGAATGGTTCCGATAAAATTCGACAAAATTGCAAACTTAATCGATACTCGATGAAAGTTTAGACTGTAATAGGTCCGTTGTTTTCGATGGAGAGGGGTGAGGAGGGAGGGAGGGAGGGGGAGTTCTTCGTGCGAATTAAAAAAGATAGAATTTTGATGGGGGATGCTAGTGAGATAGATAGAGATAAATAGAGAGAGGGAGAGAGAGAGAAACAGAGATAGAGATAGATAGAGATAGAGAGTGAGAGAGAGATAAATAGAGAGAGAGAGATAGAGATAGAGAGATAGAGATAGAGATAGAGATAGAGATAGAGATGGAAGACAAATCCAGTTTCGAGCCTTGCACACGCTCGGCCATACTGTTGGAATTCATGGGTCGCGGGTTATGCCGCATTCGGTGGTATGTAGTAATTAGCAACATTGCTCCGAGATATCCCAAAGGTGAGAGAGAGAGAGAGAGAGAGAGAGAGAGAGAGAATGAGAGAGAGAGAGAGAGAGAGAGAGAGCTCCGGAGGTTGGGAAGGTTTCGAACATTGCCTGTTCCATAGATTTCATTCGACGACGTAGAATAGGAGAGAATACACGGGCTCGATTTCGTCCGCGAATTGTTTCAAAAACCTTTCGATGGATAATTTGCGTGCAGGAAGAAAAATTTTTGTCAACGTTCGCCCTCTTTACGCCAATAATGGATTTACACCAAGAGGAAGAAAAAACAAAAAGAAAAAAAGAAAAGGAACGATAAAAGAAACAACGCGATACGCAATGAAATCGCAATGATATCGAGACTTTGTCTCCTTCGTCCTCGTAATTTTTGTTTTCTTTCGTTTCTGTATTTTTTCTTTTTTTTTTCTTTTTTTTTTTCTTTAACTCCGAAGACGGAAGGAAGGAAGAAAATTCGCGCTATAGCGAGGGAGAAACAGTCATTTAATAATTTGCATTCCCAAGCCCAAAGAACGAGCTTTACGTTACGTATATGTACGAACGAACGAAAAGTTCGTGAGAAGCAACGAGCCGAGTGGAGTGGAGTGGTTTGTTTTGCCGGTTGCAATCTTCCGACTAAAGTTTATCCAACCCCTAAGATTATCTGTAACTGAGTTATCGTTCTAGTTTGTAGTTTTAGATGCTTACAAAAAATAAAAAAATAAAAAAAAAAACAAATGATAGATATTGCAACGAAACAAGATCGTCCTTCTCTCTCTCTTCTTCTTCTTCTTTTTTTCTTTTCGTTTTTCAACGCGTCGCTATAAACCATCCTAATAAACCAATTAACGATTTTAACGTAATCTTTGACATATTAATTAATGCAAAAACATCTTCGAAGTAAGCGTACACAAAAAAAAAAAAACATATAAATAAAATCATTGGTCGAAATTTTTCTAGATCACGAAATTTATATATATTTTTTTTTCTTCTTTTTTTTTCTTTTTTTTTATGAAGTCGATCGATCGAAAGAGTTAACGCGCCAAAATTTCATATTGAAACAGAACGTGATACTGCGCATGCGCGAAGCAGACGATTCTTATAAGCCGTAGATAAACGTGAATGACATCGTAAAAAAGTAAGTGCACGAGATAAACAAACCGACGACGAAGGGGTTATGTAATATTTAATTCTATCAGATTGAAGATATGAAAGAGAATTATTTTCCTTTATGTCTTGCAGGCTCGAACGCATATCAATCCGTTCATGTCCGACGTTGACGCATCAATGGCCACGAACGCTAAACAAACCACTCCGATTAGATCAAATTCGTTGGAGATTGCAAATCTTCAAGACACTTTGACACCCTTTGGTCTACGTCTTTCTGGGATTTATATGCGGTAAATATAACACATATAGATTTTAATCTCTCGATACTCGAGAACGATTAAAAGTTGATTTTCAGAAGTAATTTCGTTGAGAGTTTTGAACTTTTTTTTCTCTCTCTCTCTCTCTCTCTCTTTCTATGATAGTATAAAAGAAAACTGTTTTGCAGGAGTTTCGCTTACGTTACGCTTAAGGATAGATTACCCATAATATTAACGAAAATTATAGACAGCTTCAGTCGCAATAAGGAACGGATCGCAGAAAAATTTGGACAGGTAAAAGTAATTTATTGTGATCTTGATAGTACGCACGCCGTCGTTATTATAGTTCGTTAACGCGATTTGTATATCCCGCAGAACGCTACGGATGAAATAAAACAAATGGTCGGATTTATAAGTCAATTGAAGAATGAGATCGTTACTAACAAGACGTTGAAAATATTACCGACTATAGAAAATGACGAAGGCAATGATGCTTCTGTTTGGAACAAATACTTGGAGGATAAAACTGAGAAGGAAGGCGCAACGCCGACCTGGTTCAATACAGAATGGTTGTATTGCGAATGCTACATGTATCGTAGCCTGGCCCAAAAATTTCTTCTTATGTAAGTTTGCGTATATAAAACTAAAAGGAAAAAAAAAATTATGCTACATATTGTACCACCCCGTAGCAATGAACGCTGTATAATCTACACGACTTTATAGGAATGCTTTACATACGTATGATCCGTTTCAACAACAGAAAAGGGATGCTTTCATTAATTCCCTGAATACCATAAAAATTCTTAACAAGTATTTGTTGGACATAATTGACAGAGCGAAATTAATGGAAGAAGTTGAAAAGAAACAAGAATTCTTTAAATTAATCCAATTGAATCTCTGGGGAAACAGGTAATATCAGTATTCCTGAAAATTATTTTACATACATATATAAGATTATATATATATATATATATATATATATTTATTATATTTTCAGATGTGATTTATCTCTAAGCGCAGGATCTGATAGTAGTCAAACCGGTAATCCTATAGAACAATTAGCGACTCTTCAAAACGACATACTTGTTAATGCCAGTGATTTTGTTTGGCAACTTCTTAGTAAACGAAAATTAAATGATTCCAATATCGTAGACATGGTATTAGATAATGCGGGATATGAACTTTTCACTGATATATGTTTAGCAATTTTCCTAGTTAATTTTGGCTTAGCAGAAAAAGTTCGATTTTATGTGAAACGATATCCGTGGTACGTTAGCGATACTAACACGCCTGATTTTTATTGGGTATTGGATTATATGAAAAAATCTTCAAATCCGGAATTAGAAAGAACAGCACAGTTGTCTTACGATTATTTAAAAAACAATACTTGGACCATTGAGGTAATAACACACACACACACACACACATATATATATATACATATATACATATAGTTAAATCATTTTATATTTTTTGTATGTAACACCAACTATAATACATATATCGTATATTTTTATACAGGAAGAATCTTATTGGACAAGTCCTTACGATTTCGCAGAGATGAAAGAAAAGGATAAAATACTATATGCAAAATTATCAGATGCTAAATTAGTAATATTTAAAGGTGATTTGAATTATAGAAAATTATTAGGTGATATTAATTGGGTATACACCACCCCGTTTGTGGAAGCATTGAGAGGCTTTAGGCCAACAAATATTTTGAGTTTGAGAACGATGAAGTGTGATGTCTGTGTTGGATTACCGAGTGGGATGGGTGAAATGTTATACGAAAAAGATGAAGATTGGATGATCACTGGTAAATATGGTCTTATTCAAGCGACAGTCGATAATGCTTGTAACTGTTCCACAAAATGTTAATAAGCGAAATTAAATTAAAGATCTTAAATTTATAGAGAGAATTTTATATAAATTTATTAAAACAAATTGCGTTAAATTTATGTGATAATGTCTAATATGTAAAATATTGATGTCAATGCATATCTACCATTCGTTAAATCTACCAAATTTGTTTCTTTTTTTTTTTTATTTCTTATTACTTTATCTTATTTATAACACAATAGGGAGATGTTATTATATAAATTTCCACTTTAAATGTAATACGAATCGAAATGAAAGAAATAATGCATAGACTGATGCAATGAAAATTACATTATTGTGATAATAACTCACTCATTTATACTATATCCTGTATAAATTTTCTATATACATAATAGATATATATATATATATATATATATATATATTTCGTATATACATAAGAAATAATCGCGGTACTTATTACAATTACATTTTCATACTATCTGAATCAGTCTTACTAAAGTGAATATTTCAATTTGTCATATACCATATAAAAACGATAGTTGGAACAATATATAGATCATTTTTGGATAAAAAAAATTTTGCCCCTTTAAACTATAATAATATTATAAGAACAAAATGATTTTTAAATGTATATGTATTATCAGCAATATTTAATTTATTACATTCAATACATGTTTATAATGGTAATGATAATAATAATAATAATTGTAATAATAATAATAATCAGAAGAAGAATATCTATTTCTTAAAAATAAATAATATTCCTCTGTTCTATAAATGTTTGTACACAGTGATGAATAATAATGCATATCAAATAATAAGAAATAAAGTAATTTTTTTTAAGGATGTTATTATTATATCTTTATTATATTTGTATGTTATATTTTTATTTAACCGGTCTTCGAAATAACGCATAATTGTCGATCGCAACCACGTATACTTTCAATTCAAATATATAAACACACATATAAATTTTATCAGTTGTAAGTTGAATTAATAATTCATTAAAATATTAGTCGTATAATTTTTTTTTTTTTTTTTTCTTAAGTACAAATGGAGCGATCTTCCAATGCGATTATGTGTCTTCAATATATATATATATATGTGTGTGTGTGTGTGTGTATATATCCCTAATACTTACAGTTCGTTCTCTCCGCCTTAATCATACTTTTTTTTTATTCACATGCCTTTATACAATATGTGTAATATTATTTGCACTTATTCCAAGCATACAATATTTTCTTATAACCGATGTGTTGAGACCGTTAAATATACACAAATTTCTTGTTTAATGACCACAGTACCAGTAGCTAATCTCATTAACGCAAAGAAAATATAATATTTGTAAAACTTAAGTGTATATATATATATATGATTTTTCTTTTTTTTCCTGATAATATTAAAAAAAAAAAAAAAATGTTTATCAGCACATTTTTCTATGGTATGTACTATTCTACAATGTATTCTTTAGAATTCTCATTTACAGTAATACACTTATCGTACACAAAAAAAAAATTGTTTTATTTCTTAATATATGTATTTTACATTTACTTCTATAATAAGGATATATTACATATAGAAGTGCAACTTTGAAATTATAAATCTCGATTAATAGTAATTTATAATGCAGTATTTACAAGTGATTTACAGTGATCAAACAAATGGGATAGAGAATTTCAGAAAATATATTTGATTTTATTCAAGTTATTTTGATCATATTCCTGTTAATATACTATTGTTTTTATATACTTTATATTCGTAACGAAATTGCCCGCTGCTCTTTAAAGGAACAAAATATTATACTACAAACCTTAAAATAAATAATTGCATCTCATCTCTGTGATAATTATACTTTCATATATTCGGACTATCATCCAAAGTGGCTACGAATGAAAAATCGTTTACGACGAACCTTTCTAATAAAGTTGATAAATTTGAAAGCTCGTACATTTGAAATAAAAATTATTATCAGGCATCAAATATAAATAATTTCATTGAAAAAATTAACGAAATTTTATCATTATTAAAAATACCTGACATATATTAACCATGTGATATAGCAAAATTACAATGATCTTCATAAATATATAAATATTATTAATAATCAGCAATTATATAAGAAATTTTTTATGATGCGGTATTACAAAATATATATATATATGTATATATAAATAGACAAAAAAGAGTTCCCTTCATAATCTCATTTTAAATTAGAAGTTTCCTATGTATGGCCTCATTTAAAAATTGTTGCAAATATATATATACGTAATGTCACTATTTAAAATATTATTGTAATAGAGCAAGTATTGTGAGGTGTATTTTCGTTTTCATTGGAGAATATAATATTCAAACATTTCAACCAAGTGGCAGTAGAGCTTTTGTACACACACACACTCATATGTGTATGTGTGTCAAAATATATTATATATTATATACATACACATATATATATATATATATATATATATATATATATATATATATGTATATAAATATATAACAAATTGATTATATTAATCTAAATAATTTTACTTCAGCATTTATATTGAAAAGAACGTTATTTCAAAAGAAGAAAGAACTGCTTATTTATCAATAGAAATGTCACAAGCAAACAAGTCCATTAGTAACAATGTAACAAAAATAAATGCCTGTCCAGCTAATACCTGTTACATTTGCTTGTCCAGCAAGCCACTATTTAAAATATGTATAGGTAGAATATTATATATTCGATTAAATTATAATAGGTATCTCCATCCTGTCAAATGGACAACTATGTAATAAAATATATAATCTAGTGAAGACAAAAGGGACTTAACTACAATTAAAGATACATAAGAATAAGTATGATTACTAAAATACTTGTGTAATTTTTTGCAACCTGCATTTACAAAAAAAAAAAGATGATATTACAGTTCACTGAATACTTGTTAAAATTAATACTTAAATAGCAACAATTAACTTACTAAAAATAATTTAAAATGCACGAAATTTATAAATTTAATTCATTGTATCCTCTTGATATATATATATAGATAACTAAATCTTGTCTTACTTTTAAATTATTAATTTAACCAATAAACCCCATATTTAATGATTTTATTATATAATGTTATTTTTATATATAAGCATCATAATGAAATTTTTTTTCTACTCCTAAAAAAAGCAATATATATATATATGTGTGTGTGTGTCAATATTTGTTAATAATTATTATCTCTAAGAATGATGAACATTAATATTGCAATTATTAACATTTATATTTTTCACGAAAGTAAATAGATCAATGTTTATGCTCTTGTGCTTTCTCTATAAAATTCAAATATAAAGTAAGTATTCCATCAAATACAAATACAAAAATTAATGATAATGCGAAATATAATAAAATATTGAAATCGTTTAAAGAAATATTTTGTATAAAATTTTATAATGCAGGTCATAAATGTCAAAAAAAAAAAAAAAGAAAAGAAAACAATGATTGCTTTACTGCCACCCAGTGTTATTATCAAATCTGTGCTTCAATTTGAAAAGAACGTCACCGTAAGATATATCCAAATGCAATATAGACGCCCGTAGGGAGGGGCACTAGCGATTAGAACTTAACGTTATAATATTTCCAATTTTCTATACTGCCTCTTATATTGTCTTTTATTTTTAAGCAACAGTCAATGGTATAGCAAATAACATGAGAGATACAGTTTGCCATACGAGCCTGTATCTACAAATATTATAAGTGGAAATTCTATACAGATGCAGATAATAAATATTTCATAAAATTCTGTACGATGAGAATTTTTTTTCTTTTTATCAAACCCTACATGGCACTAAATCACACTCGAAGTGCACATTCACACACGGAATTTCGTTACTTTGCGATGTCACCAATTTGAACTTATATTATTAAAGTTCAGTTATAGAAGTTATTATTAAATAATAATGAAAATGACTAATATATCCTAAAACTGCTTCTCATGCAGTCAACTATGTGTTATTTGGTCTGAATCATATTATGATTGTAACAATGATCTCGTAACTATTTCTTTTAAGTATACAACTGAAAGACATGCAAAATTGGTAATCCCACTGTTCACACTATTATCCAAAGTTCATAAGTTACACTTTAAATTTATGAAAACTGTGTTACTTAGTGAATGCGGCAAATACAGCCCATAATACGGGATTGGCGTTAGGTTTAGCAGCTTCAGCCTCAAAATCTAGATCCAATAAAGTTCGAACTCGGCGCATCGCTACTTCGTAATCGTCATCGCAAAGAGGCGCAAATGCATTCTCTAATACATCAGCCGCATGGGCTAGGATCACTAATGCTAACGTCCGCCTATCCATACGACCTGCATCATTTACCCAACGACCTAACACGGCCTCCTGAATCTGTAAATAAAATATGACTGCTCCATAAATACAACAATCTTATATTCTAAACGATGCTAATGTTAAAAAACTGATGAATTAATAATTATATAATTTCTGAGATATGAATATTTTCAATGAATAGGAAAGAAAGAAAAAAGAACTAAACGGATACACATTTTAGATCGCATCCAGGAAATAATAATAATAATAATAATAAAAAAGATACACTTCTCCAAACATATGTATATGAATAGGAGATGATACGAATATATTTTTATAGTAAACACAAGCAAAATGCTACAAATGATAATTCCTCTTATCTTCCAGTGGTTAATGTGAATATCCAATTTAGAGGATGGAATACAAACAAAGAGATAAGATATTACTACTATTTCTGTAGTATTAAAACGAAACAGAATATGTGTGTGCATATAACGGAATACGTATGTATATTCATATATACATATATATATATATATATATATATATATATATATATATATATGTAATATCAGAGAAAGCATAAACAGATAAGTTTAAATAAATAATATGAGTATATAACAAAAATCTAATTACCTTTTTAACAAGACGACTTTTGGCAAGGTTATCAGTTAGAGGATGAGTTGTCATATCAAAGAGTAAGAAGTTCTGTTTTTCTGTGGTTAAGACACCTTTTTCTACTAGATTTTTAGCTAATCTCTCTCTAACATTTTTTAATTGATAACGTAGCTTTAATGGATTCCACGTTTCACCTGTAACAATGGACACATAACGAGCCGCAGGATACGAATAAAGTTACTGTCGTGAAAATAAAAAAAATAAAAAAGAAAGAAAAAAAGGAAAGGAAAAAAAAAAATCGTCGATTAATTACAAACCGCTTAAATATTCTATCCAACTCGGAACTGTTTCTGGAGGATCGGTATCCTTTAAATGTTTCAACGCTTCGTCCAGCAAGACATCCCCCGTAGGCGCATCGTTCTTCAAGAGAAGTTTCCTCGCTAACAATCCCTTCTTACGCATCCCAGCTTTTTCTAACTCTACGCGACCACGAAATCCGAGCTCAGCCAAGATACATCCACGCAAGCCCGAGCTTATGCAATCGTTCCAAAACGAAGTGTAACCCTAGGAAAGTAATAAAAACAAATCCCTGAGGAGTAACAAGAGAGATATCGAAGGAAGGTAAAGGAGCGCGAGCTAAGTACAATGAGTTTCTATATCCTCACCTCCTTGTCCTTGAGACCAAGTAATAAAACCTCCTCCATAAGTGTCAATCTGGTTTCTTTGTCAGAATCATCGTCTATCGTAGGATTCGAATTTAAATCCTTTTGAGAGGAACAGTCGGTGTCCATACTGTTACCAGAGGACTTGTCATTATGACCGAGTTCATTGGAACCATCCTGGCCGAATCCACTGCCGCTGCTGCTACTGTTAACCACTCGTCGTCTCTGCACCAACCCGTCACCTCGATTCATCCTTCGGAAGGAAATCTACGCACCTTTTGCGATAACGTCCGCGTGTCAGATACGCCACCGTGTCGGCCTAACTTCCGTAATACCAAGCCAATTCTATTACAAGGGCGATATTAAAGTAAACCTCTCGCGGCATGTATCATACGAGGTAAACACAATTCTGTTGACGTTTCTCTCGATACAACCATATCTGTTTTCCAAGATGGCCAGCAGCTACCTCCCGCACGGCCGTTGCTTTTTTATTTCGCCACTAGGATGCTATCGTAGTACGAGCTGACGAAAGACGTCGGGCGCTTACGCGAAAAGAAAACGGAAGAATTGACTCCGATAATGCGATAAGACGAAATACTCTTAAGTTCTATTTTATATTTTATTTCTAATTTTCCTTCTCTCTAATCTCTTTATAAAGCGTCGGCTTACGAAATTATAAAGACGATCCTCCTTATTGGCCCGGGGAAAAATATTCTTCAAGTCGACTTTTTACTCTCAAATCAAAATCACCTCGCAACCGAACGAACGAACGAACGAACGACCGACCGCCCGAACGATGCACCCCGTGACCGTAATTGTTTAGAACGGAAACGTGTCTGTTCGGTGGGGACTAACGCGAGTGTCGCCAGTGTTGCCACCGTCATCGGTCACGTGACTACGAACCACCTATCGCGTGCGAGCTCTCCCCTCCTCTCACTCTCTCTCTCTCACTCTCTTATCGACGCCCCGTCTTAAGCGGGCTTTTCGAATTTACGCGGATTTAAAAAGAAATCTTTTAATTCGATACGAATCTACGAGATCCATCGTAAGATCGAACGATCATACGAGCAATAATATTTATTATCATGCCGAGTGAAAGAAGAAAATTTGTTAACCTTTTTATTCGTATGAAATAATAATCGTTTCAAATTTATCTTACATTTTTATCGATCGTAATTCGATTTTTTTTTCTTTTTCCTTTTTTTTTTTTTTTGAATATATCATCGAATTTACGATTGATTATAAATGCTACACTGCGTCCGGATATGCGTGCACGTATACACATTACGTGTCTCTTCTACAAATCCTCAACGCAATCTATTCCTTCAAATCTTCTTCGTGCGTGACATTCTAAAGGTCTCGTAACTTTATTTTTAACCCGTGCTTTATTCTCACCGCCGATTTCGGATAAGCAAAAGGTTTGACACACGATCGATATCGCTTCGTGGTATCCAACGCAACGGTCGTGCATCGATTTGCGATTTGTCCTGCGCCAATTATCACCATTTATCGGCATTCCTGTGAATCGTAAGAGTCCGCAATGCGGTATACCTTTGAACCGACTAAGGCTAAAAGATGTATGTACCACCTCGCAAACACCAACCAAGATAGAACTATAAAACGTATTGTAATAAAATATTTTAGATTTTCTTCTTTGGAAATTTTACTGATCCAAAAAAAAAAGAAAGAAAAAGGAAAAGAAAAAGGAATCGAATTTTATGCAACAGTAAAATTGTACGTGTAAAATTATAATTACATATATTTATATATATATATATATATATACAATCTGTAATGCAATTTGTAACGTTTACAATTTTACGTATAAAAAGTTTAATAGCCTTGCAAAAAAAAATATATATGTATATATATTTAAAATAAAAATAAAATAAAATGACATAAAAAAAAAGAGAAGAAGATCGAATAATGATTTCACCAAGAGAAAAGAAAAAAATCATTTCGCTTGATTTGGAGATAACGTGTTCGTTCGAAAGTCGAAAAAAAAGAAAAAAAAGAAAACGATTTCTTTCAATAGATCGTCTCGATCCATTCGACATCGCTTCGTTCTCGTGTTAACCAGGTTCAGCACGGTAGTCAGAGAATCCATGAAAGAGTAGGGATAGAGCGAATGATTCCTTCGAGGAAGGCGCGCGAACGTACCGAGAGGCACTTTCAGTCGTTCGGACCCGCTCGCTCGGTGGAAGTGTCCAAGGCATTTCTCGATCATATATATATATATATATATATATACACACACACACACACACACGCACGCACACACACACACGTATATATATATATATATTTTTTTTTTCGATCATCGCGTTCGTGAAGTGATTGAAGAGTTAAATCCGAAAAAGATATATTTTCTAGTTTCTTTCTACGTTGATTTACATACGTGTGCGAGAGAAAGAAAGAGAGAGGGATTTTCGAGAAACGAAAAAAAAGAAGAAGCAAAAATAAAAGAAAAAAAATAAAAATAAAAAAAGAAAAACCAAGAAGAGAGATCGAAGGATCAAGGAAGATGCTGCGTTTGGACCACCACTGAGCAGATCGGTTCTTCGTCAATACGGGTGTCAGGTGAGCAAGATCTTAAGAAAATCGTCAAAAGTGTTGTTTAACGATCTCGTTATCGGCCTCGTCGACGATAATACGTGTACGTGCAAATATATATATATATATATATATATATATATATATATATATATATATATATATATATATCTGCACGCGTGTGTTTGTGTATCGCTACGTCATAATCAATACGTCGACGAAATAAAACAAAAAAAAAAGAAAAAAGAAAAAATACGTATACCTATATCGAATTTTCCCACGTTTGCGATATTCTAATCGTTTTCGATTCTAAAAGAAAGAATATTTGGAGCGTGACCATTTGTGAATAATTATAATAAGTCGTTTGCACGATTACTATAACGATTCTTCATTTACGGGAGAACGATTTTATTCGATATTACACCGATAAATTTACACTATTGGAACACGGTAAACAATACATTTATTTGTTACATCGAAATGAAATAAACTTCGAATAAGTTTATCGATCTTAATAATATACACGGAAAAGTGATCGTTCATTTTTCATTGTCGTTTTAATCTCTTAACACACACACACACATATATATATATATATAAATAAAAAAATGGTGTCAATGCTATCGATCGATCATCTTATCGATTGTTATCTCTTTGTGTCAGATAATTTTTCAAAGTTTTTACCGGTGAATTGGATTAACTCTTATCGAAATGATGTTTCATCGTGTTTCGAGAGAAGGATAGAAAGAGAGAGAGAGAGAGAGAGAGAGAGAGAGAGAGAAAAAAAGAAAGAAAACAAAAGAAAAAGAAACAGACGCGATTTAATTAATAATTAGTAAGGAAAATACCTTGCGTCTCATAATTCCAGCACGTATTTCATTCGTTCAGTAATCGTTCGCGTAAAAGCGAAATCATGGGAAAAATGCGTAACGACGTTATTCATCGTATTATTCATAATTAACGAAAGTAGTTGTGATGTTATTTTTTTTTTTTTTTTTTTTTAATTATGTGAACACTCGATATTACCACATAGGATTCCAACTTCAAATTCGTCCTGACGTATTAGACACACACACACACACACACACACACACACACACACAGACACATCGCATATATACATAGAGTATTTATCACTAAAATGAGGATCTACGGCCAGCTGATCCTCCGTAGAGTACAACGTCGATGACCCGTCGACGTTGTTTCTACTTGCTGCTTCGTTACGTTTCAATTTACACTGTAAAGTAACAGCGGTAGGAACGAAACGCTATTTGAAACGACGAGCGCAATAAAACCAACCGATCGTTTCTGATCCGGGCTCGTTAAAACGGAACAAATTCCAAGGAAGGATCTCAAAAAAAACGTTTCTTTTGATTTTAGTCGTATCGTCGTTCAAACGTTCACCTTTGATTTTAATTTTTCATCGACTACTATTCGCTGACGTCGACTCGGCCAAGTTGTACCACGTTTAATAATTACTTTAACCACGGTCTCGTAAAATCCAAATCATTCGAAACCTCGCGGAACTCTTTCTCTTCTATTATTACGATAGCAAGAGGAAAAGACAAAAAAGAAGAAAAAAAAAAAGATTCTTACGAAAGAACTCGGAACGTTTAGAAACGTCTACGCTGGACGTCGACGATTTTCGTATCTAATCGAACGAGGAGAACAAAGAAAAAAAAAAAAAAAGAAAAGAATAGAAAAGAAAAATAATAACAAAAACGTCGATCGGATCGATCGAGTTCGTTGAACAAAATGTCTTTAAGATAATCGATCGTTAATACGATTTCTTAATTCGTTCGACGAACGAACTCGACCAAGTCCTCGTCGTTTCGATTAATTTTCATAGATTCGTATCAAAAAATAAAACAAAAAAATAAAACAAAACAAAATAAAATAAAATATCGAAGAGAACGCCGAACGGATTTGAGAACGATCGCGACGAGATATATATACATAAACATACTTAACTATTATATCGGTGCTTTGAACAAAACTTATATCGAACAATTAATTATAATTGATATATATATATATATATATATATATATATATATATATATATACTGGTGGTACTGTAATAAAAATTCAAGATCGATGAAGACGGTGACCCGTGTCGAGGTTTACCTGGAGGAAGTTCGCCGTTCGTTAATTGATTCGTTCGCGTGGCTCGTTATTCGACGGCCAGGGTTGCTACTGTTAAACAACACCATCCAGTCTATCCTCTCTCTCTCTCTCTCTCTCTCTCTCTCTGGCAAAGTTCTCGAAGAGAAAGAGAGAGAGAGAGAGAGCCACGGAGACGATGGCTACGGAACGAGAAGGTACGGTAAAATCCAAATGGCCGGAGCGTTACATTCCACGGATGATTCAGGTGTGTCCCTCGCTGTTCCCTCCTCACCCCTCTTTCCCCTGCTCCCTCGACCCAAACCCCTCTTTCTCCCTCCCCCTCCCCTCCCCCTTTCGTGGCTCTCCTCGAGAAAGCAGCCAGCACCTCTCTCGATAGACTCGATGCACACTCTCGATACTCCCGCTATATTTCTACCTCGGTAGCTATCAACGAATGTTTAGATTCTGTATATACACATATATTTGTATGTATGTATTGTTTTTCTCTCTCAATATATCGTATATCTATGGGTTTACATAATTTCACGGGGTTTCTCGAATATCCAAATTTGTTTACTTTCGTTCTCTCTCTCTCTCTCTCTCTCTCTCTCTCGCGACTGTCGTCTCTCCGTTAGACCCATTCCATTTTATTCTAAAAAAAAAAAAAAAAATTCGACGCGAAAGAAGAAGAAATCGTCATTCATGCGACAATTAGAAAGGGAAAACGAGATTATTTTCGATCTATGATTATTATTTACTCTCTATTAATTCTATCATCGGTTTAACGAGCGTCAATGTGTACTTAACGAGCGCGTACATATATACCATGGGTATAAATGAAAATTGGTAACAAAAAAAGTCGCTTTTATTTAATATTCTCGCATTTGAAATTCGACGGGGAGCTATGCTTCTCCTTCGCGAAACGATAAATTTGTCATTCCTGATAAGATTCGAACAAGCATTCGACATCGTATATAGTTAGTTACGTGGAAGGACCGAGCGAGTCCCTATTTCGACACTCTCGCATACATTTTATATAACGTTGTTAAGGAACGAAATACTCCGTGAAAACGCGCACATTTTGCAACGCAACACACTCAATGCAGGTGGCAACACGCGTGATTGCTTGTGTCAACAAAACCACCTACGGTTGCGTCACGAAGTTCTTTCGATCTTTACATAACAACCATCGTGATTATCGTCGTGGTATATATCGGTGGCCATAGGACGATTATCTTCTTCCTATTGAATTATTCATATTTGTAACATTCAAATATGTAATTCGTATTTTTTTTATTTTTATTTTTTTTTTTTTCGGTATAATGTCGCTCGTATACGTTATCGAAATTGACAGTAATTCTTATTTTTTTTACTCGATAAGATCGTTTCGAGTTATCATCAATTTTGACGCTTTCCAAAATTATATTAATTTTAATTATAAATTGTGCAACGATCGTAGGATCGTTCGAATGAATTGTATTCATGATTTATCTATTTATTTATTTATTTATGTATATATATATATATATATATATATATATATATATATATTTGATATTATTTATCCAAAATCACTTGAGAATTAATATCGTATAACAATCGATACTTACAATTCTAATGATTTATCCATTGAAATTCTTGACGTATCCGTTAATCCTAAACGCGTTAGTACCTTTCTAATCGTTAAATCAGAAATAACTTGGTATAAAAAATGTTTACTTATCGACGATTTTTATCGGACGAAATTTATACCATCATCCCCTTTTAACGTATCATAAAGTTCGTATTGAAAGTTTTTTATTTCCTTTTTTTTTTTTTTCTTTTTTTCGAAAGTGGTAGTCGTAAATAATAAACTGTTATAAATCAAAATGACTAATCGATCCTTCTTACAAAGATTAAAGGTGCATGAAGCGATTTGCGTTTACTGGAGCGCACTTCTCTCCCGTGGTTCCCGTTTTGTGTGTAGAGAATTTTAATGTGCCGATCGTTGGCTGAACTAAAAGCGTCGTTCGAAGGAAACTTTCGAGTGAAAGTACGCACGATTATTATGGCTTTGCATTGCGTTATGTTCCGTGTCATGGAAATCTATTTATTCATCCATCCGTCCGTCCGTCCGTCCGTCCGTCCGTCTATTTTGAATTTTGATCGATAGACTATATTCTTTTTTCTTTCTTCTTTTTTTTTTTATTTATTTTCCTTATTTTTTCTTTTGTCCTAGCGAATCGTACGAATTTCGAAGCATTTTCAGTTATGGAATGCAAAACGGCCTTTTCGATTTTATCTTCTTGCACTTCACGGACACTTACGTGCGGTTAAGTGGAAAAAAATGATAATATCGTTGAAGTAGCGCGTGTAGTGAAAGCAATACCAATACGTAAGAGAAGCTCACAAACACTAACAATAATTCCTACGCCACGCGCTAGTATAAATGCTCGTTTCGACGATAATAATTAATCCTCGCTTTCGGTCGTAATGTCTCGCGTAATTTCCTTCGTCGATTTTTAATTTCTAGATATATATATATATATATATATATATATATATATATATATATATATATATAACAAAGAATTAAACGAATACCAGTTTTAATTTATTTTCTAATTAGGTCTAACGTTGGATCAGTTAATATATCGTATAAGCTCGAAAAATGATCCATCGGAGATCTTTCTCATTTATTTCTTATTATATACATATATATAAATATATATATATATATTTTTTTTTATACAATATTTAATTAGAACAATAATCGAGATATCGTTCTCTTCGATATCGAGCTTTTGCTCGTTAATTGAACATTTCTTTTTTCTCTCCTTCTTAAAATGATTTAAACTACATATCATTCTTATAAAAGACGATCTCGAATACTCCACTTTTAGTTTATATCTAAATTAAAATTTATACGTTACTAATTATATATAATTAATCTTTAATAATACATCAAAATAAGTTTCACATTACGTTTCACGTATAATTAAAACAATTAAGATCGTTTGAACAAGAGATCGCTATTATTAATTGAATACTTTTCTTTAAATTTTACATTAATTTTCATTCAAAAGTTTCCCAACATACACAACCAGACACACACAAAAAAAGACAATAACAACAACAACAACAACAACAACAACAACAACAACAATGACGACGACGGATTAATTTCTTCACGACATCGTCCAATATTCGAACGGGGGGAGGGGAGAAAAAGAAAGTGTAAAAATTTCATTTATACGTACCCGCCTATACCTACATACCTACATACATACATACATACATACATATATATATATATATATATATATATATATAGATACCGGGTGTCTTTTAGATCGCCATTTAGTTTTTAACCACGAACCACGGTACTATCTCCGAGTTCAATCACATTTCGAGTCGCGTCACGGTAGAACGCGTACGCGTACGCACGCATATCGCTCTCTCGTTTTCACACATACCCATATGTAACCCATACAAATATAACCATATATGTATACATACACACACACATGCACGTTTATTCATCCATGGCCTCCGTATTTCTAACACAACATCGACGAATATCGTAGCAGAGCCACGAGTTTGTACTTACTTACTATACTCGCGACCCAACACAACTGGGAAGGCCGTTCGTGCTTGTAATTTTTATTTTTATTTTTCTATGTATATATATATATTTTTTTTTTCCTTATCTTTCTCTCCTTCCTTCTTTCCTTCTTTCCTTCCTTCTTCTTCTTCTTTCTTTTTCTTTCTTTATATTCACCCTTCCAACTATCGGCCATTAAACGAATAGTTTCGTGCCAGGCGATTTACGATACGCGTTCCGATACCCGGCGAACGAAAACTTTCGAAATACGTGAATTTTTCACTTCTTTCGAAGGTACCTAAAGAGAGAGAGAGAGAGAGAGAGAGAGAGAGAGAGAAATCTCTTTTCATCGAACGTAAAGGCTCGCCCTGCATTCCGAGCACGTAGAATTTACGCAGAGGGGTCGTCCTTGTCCTTCGAAGCGATGACTTTAACTCTGACGACCAATGGAACGCTCTCGCGTTCGTCGAATACTCCACGTAGCGTAATCGTCTCACTATGTTTCTCTTTTTTTTTCTTCTTCTTCTTCTTCTCTTTTCCCTTTTTTTCTTTTTTTTTTTTCACCTCTATCTCTATCGGCCTTGAGAAAACACCTTTCGAGTACGCATACGAAATGCATCGAGTAAGTTCCACACCGAATGGACGGAGTTTGGTTTCCTTCTCTTTTCCTTTTTTTTTTTTTTTTTTTCTTTATTTTCTCTCTCCCTCTCTCTATTTTTTTCTTTTTTTTTTATTCTTTTTGAAACACACAAGGTCGATTCGTAGATACCGAATCGTTCGAAGTACCGTGATCACTATTTATCACGATCTATAATTAAGCCGAGTCGTACACGGTGCAACCTGTTACTCGGACAAAATCTCTTTCGATAGATCTTTTCTTTTTTATTTTTTTTCCTTTTTGTTTTTTTTTTTTTTTTTTTACAGAATCTTCTCTCTTTCCTGTTCTCCTTCCCTTCGAACGCGTAAATGTGGTAACATTTATACTACAATGAAACGTTCTGTAGAATTGGACAACGGGATTTGATCGTTCGTCCTTTCAAAAAAGGGTAAAAAAAGAAAAACGAACGAGAACAACGACGACGACAAAAATTTCAAATCGTTCTTATAACCACGAAATCGTTCGAACCTCGCGAATGAAAACATATAACGATCGTGAATTTAATTCGATAATACTTTCTGATAACGAACGATGAACAAAAAGAAAAATGGGTTCAACGTATTCTCGTTTAAACTAATCGAATAGATTCCACAATGGCATGTTCATGGGTGGAGTTAACCCGGTAACAAGAGAGCTTTCATGATTTCTCAGTTCGCGTGTGACCTCAATCACTATCATTCCCGCTAGGCAACATAGTTATTCCTATTTTCTAAACGTACGTACCAGCGTATGCAAACGGAATTTTTCAACTACGCTCTTCGTCGCTTTCGAAAAAAAAAAAAAAAAAGAAAAAATAAAGACAGCCAGAAAAAAAAAATATATATATATATAAGAGAGTGAGAGAGAGGGAGAGGGAAGGTGAGGGAGAGGGAGAGAGAAGGAACATCGAACTCTCGTATGCAGCCAACGCGTTGCACGTTCGGAGAATTTATCACGGTAACGACGAACGAGTAGCGACTTTGTGCTTCCTCGAACACGCTCCGAGAAAGAGTCTCTCTCGTTTCTTCCTTTTTCGAAGTGGAAAAAAAAAAGCCCTGCTCCCGAGCTCAGCTTCCCCCCTCCAAGTGGCTAATAGTATCCTCCGAAGTACCTATAATACCTAAGACGATCTTCCTAATGGCTTGTTGAACTTGTAATCCTATATACATATGTGTGTGTGTGTGTGTGTGTGTGTGTGTAGGACAATGAGAGACCTCCCTCGTACGCGAGACACACATTTATTAATCAAATAAATATATTTTTACGAAGCGTAAAATAATTTCTATCGGACTCGAATGACGTGTATTTTAATTAATATGATCAATTTTCCAAGATACAAGGGCTTTTTATAATAACGATTGTAACAAGTTCGACGTAGCAACGAGAGTGCGTATTAGACGATGATTATTTTGATCAAGTATAATAAAGTTCGCGCGATGGGATAGCTTCGATCGACGACGAAAAAAAAGAAAAGAAGAAAGAAAAGAAAAATGTTCGCACGGGGACACTTTAATCCGCGTAGATTAAACGACAAACGCGTCTTTAACGGGGATGGAAAGAAAACTAATCGAATCGAAGAAAGAAAGAGATGAACGTAATCGTCGCTAAACAATAATTTCGTTTAAAATCGCGTTTCTCGTTTCGTTCGAAAACGAAAAAAAAAAAAAAATCACGAATATTTGTCGCGCCAAAAAAGCAATTTTTGGTTGAAATTTCAATTCATTACTCACTTCATTAATCCGCAACGCGAAAGGAAAGTGTCCCGAGAGAATGATAACACGCCCAAGTATATATATATATATATATATATATATATATATATATATATATATTTTTATGTATGTATTCGTTTTCTATTGTAACAATTTTCCACGTATCGTAGACATTCCCAGGATTGAATCATCGTGAGATGGATTACGTAAGGACGAGGTTACCACCTTCGTGAAGTTGAGAGTGAAAGAAACACAGGCGAGGGAAAAGAATCATCTCTGTGAACGTTGCTTGGCATCGACCTATACCTAGGTCTTTATGAAAATTATGCTATTGAAATTTCAAGAACTCTGACACTTTCCTTTTCTCTCTCTTTCTCTCTCTCTCTCTCTCTCTCTCTCTCTCTCTCTCTCTCTCTCTCTCTCTCTATCCTTTGGTTTAGAAATTTCATTGAAAAATGGAGCCACGTTTAATTGCTTTCATAACAAGTTTGAAACGAGAACGGAACGTTGAGAAGAAAGAAAGTAAGAATGAAAAAAAAAAAAAGTAAAATAAAATAAAATAAAATAAAAGACAGAAAGGAAAGAGGAGAAAAAAGGGAAGAGTATGAAAGAAAAGATGAAAGTGAAAAGATCGTCGAACCTTCTTCCTCTTCGTTTTCGTCTTTTTCTTCTTCATCCGCTTCTTCTTCCTCTCCTCCTCCTCCTCCTCCTCCTCCTTCTTCTTCTTCTTCTTTGTGCAAGATATTTTGAATGGGTGATTTAATCATCCGAAAGTCCCGAATTCGCTGGCTAACTCGTGTGTCATCAATTTTGGCCAGGTTCCATCCTATTCATCGGCGCAAAATGCTTCAACTACGTGCGTGAGTCAGAGATGATATGGCGCAAAGGACGAAAAAGTACCTTCTCCCTCATCCTCCTCATCCTCCTCCTCATCCTCCTCCCCTCCACCATCCGGCGCGATATACTTTTTCTTCCATCACCCTTTTGCTCCGATTTGCGCCTTGACTTTAACGAGTAGTAAATGGCCGTGTCCGTGCTGACAACATTGCGAAGTGGTCACGGCTCGAAAACAAGCATCCTCTTTTTCGTATACCCTCCCTCCTCCCTCACCCCTCACCCCTCATCCCTCGACCCTCGACACGACGACGACACATCCTACGATTTTATATACCAATAGTAGAGAGAACAAGCCGGTTAAGTAAACTACTACTACTACTACTTTTAGTATTACTAATCTTCTTCTTCTTCTTCTTCTTCTCGAACGGCGAATATCGACGACGTTTTTACTCGTTCAAGGATTTCTCCTATTTCTTCCTCCTCTGCTTTTTCTTTATTTTTTTTTTGTTTGGATTTTTTGTTTTGCGTTTTTGTTTCCTTCCAACTCTACCACCTTCTCTTCCTACTCTTCGCCGTGATTTTGTTGTTTTCTTTCGTCTTTAATTTTTTCCTCGAACACTTTCGTCGTCGTCTTCGTCGTCGTATTACTTTTCTCTCGTTTCATTTTCCTCTTTTTTTTTTCCTTTCTAATCATCGAATGATACCTCCTCTTTCTCTCACGTCCGACGATCGACATTGAACGACGCCGATGGCAACAACAACGACGATGGCGCTTACTTTGAAATAATAATAAAAAAAAAAAAAAAAAAAATGAAAAAATAAAAAAGATCCTCTTTCCGTCCGCGTATCCTATCACTTCGAGCATTCGATACATCGACAGACGACGACGACCATGAAAAATTCTCGCTATCGTCCGCCAACCAGTCGTCGATATATGCACGCTGACGTAACCGTATACTCTGAGAGAATATGCAAGATAGTGTTTGATCGAAGATATAAATGTCATCTCTCTCTCTCTCTGTCTCTCTCTCTCCCTCTCTCTCTCTTGCTGGTCCGACATATTTGAAAATGTGAGATATAACTGACCGAGAGAGAGAGAGAGAGAGAGAGAGAGAGAGATGTACAAAATCATATTTATATCTTTCCGGAATTGTTTTATATCCTTTGTTTTTTTTTCTCTCTATCTTTTTTTTTTTTTTATTGTGTTAATAAGCGATAAGATAATAACAAATTTTTCTCCTTGTTCTCTATCAATCGTTTACATACATACATACATGCATACATACATACATATATATATATATTTGCATACACGTACATATGTATATATATATATATATATATATATATATATATATATATATACCTATTTTAACATCCGCTTCGGATATTAACTCCGGTCTTCCGTATTGAACTTTATCGTAAAATGAAACATTTATATTTCCAAGATTTATCGTCGATTCATCGTACTTTCACGTGGAGGAAAATAAATCTCCGTTACGATCGAAACGGATGCGTACAGACGCATGTGTCTCTCCATCGATCGTAAAACCGTAAGGCAAATGTTTAACCCTTCGCCTACTTTGATGCTCGCTTAAGTATGTGCCCGAGGTAGAATTTGTTGACTCCTTCGACGATATTATTAATGACGTTTCAAATCGTAGCTTTTTCTCTCTCTCTCTCTCTCTCTCTCTCTCTGTTTTCTTTTTCATTCGCCAATACGCGGTAAGAAGAATTTGATTTTATAATAAATACTCTCAACTTCGTGGATTTAACGATTCCTCGATAATAAATTCAATTGGGCGTCGTCCTAATTCCTTTAGGATCGATTATAAGAGAGATGTTCGATTACTGTAATAATTCATTTCTAAATTATCCAAGGACTTGCGACGACGATCGTTCGTAAATTAAATTATAACGAAGCCCCGCTAGCCAAATGATCCAAAGATCATATAATATAAATATACGATCGTCGCATCGGCTTCTCACATTTTAATCTCGAGATAATCGTTGAGATTATTAATCTTTAAGATTCTAACGATATTAAGTAATCCCGATGTAACTTAGAACTGAAACGTATGGATCCAGCGATAACGATTAAATTCGTAAAAATTCATTAATAATCAACAATTCTCGATTGCTATCTCGGGAAGACGAATTAAGTAATCCATTCAAACACATTTCCCCCGTTGAACGAGTTCTCGATTAAAAATTACTCTAAACACAGTTTCCGTATCGATTGCAAAATTAATCTCGAAACGATCATTTCCATCGAAATTCGTTCGTTCGCGAAGCCCGAGCGATGACGTTCTCGTTCGAACGATGGAAGCTTCGAAGATGCAACGAAGAGAAGAAAACGAACGGAATAAAAAAAAAAAACAAAATAAACGAACACGAGGGTTTCGTCTCGATCTCGGCATGACTGGCGTCGATGAATCGATCGATACGAACGTAGTTGGGAAGGTTGCGAAAGGACGAAAGGGGTTAGCTATGTTCTCGATCGTTCGTAGTTAGAGAAAAGATCAAGGTCGAAGGGATTGGTCGGAGAGGAAAGAGAGAGCGATTAGAAGAAGAAGAAGAAGGAAAGAAGGAAGGAAGGAAGGAAGGAAGGAAGGAAGGAGGAGCTGTTAAACCGGAAAGTCGAGCGAGATTGCCAGAAGAAGGATCCACGGAGCAAAACGATCCAACGACGATGAGGACAACGTCGCCTGCTCGCCAGTTTTCTCTCTCTCTCTCTCTCTCTCTCTCTCTCTAACTCTTATACTCCAAGACCGGCCATGATTACCCTCGTAATTGCTCGCGTACGCCTGAGCACTTCCGGTCGAGGTGGCTCCTATACCGAGTAAGGACGATCTACTCGCGTCTCCTCAAAATCATCTTCAAACGATCCTCCTAATAAAACAATGTCAATGATAAATCTCACGACTTCTTTGTTCAGAGATCATTATTATTTCCTTTTATTTTTTTTTTTTATTTTCATACACTCCTTCTCCATCGAACCATATAAAATTTGCCTCGATCACAATTTCATATCTTTTCACGACGGTTTCCGAATAAGTTCGTCCCATTCGTAATCGTACTTTAAACGATTAATTCGTTCGTCCTTTTTCAAAGATACAAAGTCGATTCCACGATGATTCATTTCGTTACTTCGATAATATATATTTCTTTGTATTTCAATCGTACGTATCGTTCTAAAGGACTGATGACAATTTTCTATCGAAATTTCAATTTTTCTCTATGTGATATTCCAATCAAAAAAAATATTACATACCTAATCTTTCTCTCTCTCTCTATTTGTTTCCCTGTCTTATTTCTCTGCTCTGTATCTCACGTACCGTTCTTAGGAAAGAATCGTACGTGATTAATCGCAAAAAAACGTCCTCGTATTCTCACGTTTATCTTTATTCCCCAGGTCCACCAACCAGTCTTGATACGACTAATAAAAATAATAATAATAGTAATAACAACAACAACTCTAACAATAATAACGATAACAATAATAGTAACTGTAACAACGAAAGGAAAAAAAAAAAAAATTGGGAAGAAATTCTTTCGGAAAGATAACAAATACACCGTTTGGAAAAAAAAGAAAATGCTCCGAATAATCTAAACGATGATTTCACACACACATACACATACACACAAAGATCCTAAATATTTTCACCGAAAATGTGAATAAGAAAGTGACGTGATGGTTTACACTTAGCACGAAAAAAAAAACAACAACAACAACAACTCACACGCACACATACGGACGGACACCACACGCGCACAGAGCGTGAACATTATTAACATAAACGTTTATCTCGCAACGAACAAAGAGAGAGAGAGAGAGAGAGAGAGAGATAGAGTCTCTCTGTGTGTGAAGTGTAAAATGGATTGGAAGTGGGGGTCGGGGGTCGGGGGGGGGGGGGATGCCAAGTCATCGTCTTCTTCCTCGTAAGAAGAGATTTGACCCTTTAACATCGTAGCACCGGTCTCTCTCTCGCGGTAGCCCTACCCGCAGGGAACCTTGTGGAAACTTTCTATCAAGGCCGTGGCCGAAGCAGTCCTTTTATTTTCTGGGCATTTGACGAGAGCGACATGCCAGACATTCCACACTGGGAATAGCCGTGTAACTATGCTCACGGCATCGAGTAGGTTGGTACGTGCGTGTTCTCTCTCTCTCTCTCTCTCTCTCTCTCTCTCTATCTATCTACCTCTCTCTCTCTCTCTCTTTTAGAAAGAGAAAGAAGCTTAACGTATACGCAGCCGAGAGTCTCTCTCGTGCATGTGTTTAAAAGTCGCGCGAACGATCTCTCAAGCGGGCTCACTCACGATTGGTCGTACGTGTGCTGCTCCTCGTGCGCTCGCGCGCACCTAAAGGACGGAGCTCCAAGGCCGATCGCTGGCCAACCCTTTCTCTCTCTCTCTCTCTCTCTCTCGATCCTTCATTCTCTCTCTCTCTCTCTCTCTCTCTCTCTCTTTATCGTCCTACCTTCTTCTTCTTCTTCTTATTCTATCCCTCCAAAGCATGAGCTCTCGCTTCGAGAAAAGGAACTATGTATATATGTATTTATGTATTTATGTATTTATGTACGTGTGTGTGTGTGTGTGTGTGTATGTCCGTCCGTTCCCTTTTTAGAGTTCCTATCGTGCGTGTGTTTTTCGTTTCGTTACAGTACCCCTCACGCACGCTGCTCACAACTAACAATTTTCTAACACTCGTAGATCAATCGTACCAAGAAACGCATCGCCTTGAATTAAATTTGTTACTCGTCTAAAGGTTAACGCGGGTTTTAATTATATTCCTTCGCTACGATGCATCCGAAAGAGAGAGAGAGTCCACTTCGTCTGTATTTATTTTCCTTTCATTTTTTTTTTTTTTTAATTCTTTTCCTTCGTTTTGTCCGTCTATTTTCACCGTTTAAACATAAATACATAGATTCGTTCGATTAATTTCGAGCGTAGAAACTTCCGTCGAGCCCACGTCCTGTCACGTCTCTCAATTCGACGATTACTCGAGGGGGAAGGAAAGATGGAAAACGAATAAAAAAAAAAAAAATTAATTTGCTCCAGCTAAAGCACGATCGTGTTTGGTTACAGGATAGTATCCGTCCTATGGATCCTATAGATCGAAGAATTCGTTTTCTTTCTCGCGTGATTACGTGACGACAACCCGATGTTGAATCTGATCGATTAAATTATTTTCTTTTTTTTTTTTTTTGGTGCGTGCGCGCGTCCTTTTCTTCCCTTCTTTTTTCGTTTCGTTTTACCACGAATCCATAAGTACGAGGTTTTAAACTTACATGGAAGTTTGCACCTGCGCTTACCTTATCCGGATATCTTAGCAGGTTCGTGCACCGATCAGGAAACACAGAATCGATTCGAGATCTCGAAGGTCGGTGATCCCTTCGAAGAGAGTTCGAATTCTCTTCGTTTCACGGAGACGCGCGATCGTTCTTAGA
>OU427006.1:1495000-1547500 GCA_911387935.1 Dolichovespula saxonica | reverse complement strand
AAAAGTAAAGAAACCGACGATCACTAACGTGTTCAGTAAAGACACATCAGACTATGTTTGTGAATCGATCGATCGATTGATCGATCGTTCGATCGATCCTTCCTGGTAAAGCCAATTATTATCTTTTCTAAGCTATCTTAAAAGGGAAAGTGGTCGATATTTGTCCGTGTTAGTGACACGCAACCACTACATTTTCATAGCTTTTGACACTTTCTACTTTCGTTTGGAAGAACGTTGACGAGTCGCCGTAGAAAGCATCGATCATTGTGGCTATTTATTTATTTATTTATTTATTTATTTATTTACTTATTTTTATTTTCATTTATTCCTTTTCTCTTTGACTTTCGTACTCTACACGCATTACCTACACACACACACATACATACATATATATGCATGTAATAATAATTCATACAACGTGTATCTCATTTCGTTAGTATGAGAAAGTTTTCTATAAACCCTACGCGAGTGAAAGGTAATTTTCACGTTAAATTTCACTGGAATATTCTTACGTTAAACGATTCGAATAGTTTTATCGATATTTATGTAATAAAAATAAAAAATAAAAAAATAAGAAAAAGAAAAAGATACAGAAATAAAAAATCACGTTACTTTCGAGTCCCCCTAAAGAAGGGATAATAAATATTAACGTCAAAATATGTACACGAGAAATGGCATGTATATACATGTATTCAAGATTTTTTTTTGTCGACATTGACGTGCAAATAGCATAAATATTACGTGTATAAACGTACGTTGTATATGTATATATATATATATATAAATATATATAATCTCGACGTTTTAAAACCGTGAAAAAAATATTTCCTCGACGTTTCTCCTTTCCGGCGATAAGAGATTTGTCCTTTTTGAGTTTTTTTTTTTTTTTTTTTTTTTTTTTTTTTTACTTCAAATATATCTTTCCCCGTTTTCTATTTTCTCTTCGGTGTATCGAAATAATGATATGTCGAATTACACAACGATTACGGTAGATACATAACTCGTATATTTATATATTTACGCGTGAAAATTCGTCGTTACGAATTTTATTGTTACCACGACCCGACAAATTTGAATATAATTATATATATATATATATATTTTTTTTTTACACGAATACGTTTCATAAACTTCATTTCTCTTCTTTAAATTTTTAGTCATATATATATATAAAAATATAAAATGAACGCACACACATAGCACGAGTGAACACGTTATTTAACATCTTCCTATATTAATTCGTTAACACTTAGATACAAGCAGGATCTTAAGCATGACGTTAAAATCGTAGGAACGTGACTGCTGACATTTCGAATCTAAGAATTATCTAACTGTTTCAAAGTGTTGTTATAGACATTGTTGCATAGGCGCTACGCTCCGAGGGAATTCACAAACCGGTATATTTCACGCGTGCCAACGACGTTTCTAACGGGAAGCTGATAAATCTTGCCCTCTCTATGAATGATTCCATTGGTGCGTTCCATACTTGCATAAATCATTACAGAGAAATTAATAATAAAATTTATCATTGTTCTTTCTCTTATGTACTACACACACGCACGTATATATATATATATTTATTTGTTTACTCGTAGAATTAATTAAGACAACAACGAATTTTTCTGACGAACGAACTTCGCAAAGAAAAAAAAGAAAAAAATAATACTGGACGATCTTAAAAATCAAATTTCCTCTTCTTTCCTTCTTTTATTTTTTGCGATAAAAAATCGCGAAACCAAAATGTCTTACAATATTTTTGATCCACCCTCTATAATGTCGTTGACGTAAAAACGTGTTCTCTCATTATGGAATAAATATTACTTCGCACTATCGTAAATAAAATAAAATAAGTAAATAAATAAATGACGTTACATCATAAGAAACGTCTTGGGTAGGAGTTCTTATTTCTCAACGATAATATATTCGGTGTTAGAGAGAATGGGGAAAGAGAAGAGAAGAGAAGAGAAGAGAAGATTTACAATCCAAGAAGAGAACTCGATGTCGAAGAGAACGGAAGCCGAAGTGGAGATCGGCGAACGGATCGGGCACGAAAGTGGAACGATAAATCTATGCAACGATAACTCGACGTTTACCTTCGGGATTCTTCAAACCCTTTAACGATCCCTCGTGAAATTTATATCGCAAGAGAATCGACCCTGCCATGTCCTTTCGTGTATTTCTTCTATCTTTGGATGTACCTGCCGGAAACGGGAGCACGTGAATATAAATCGACTTCCTTATATTTATATATATATATGTTCTACTAAAAAAATATATATATATTATACGAATTATTTTTTAAACACTATTCGTTTGATAATTATTATTAGAAAATAATTATGACGATTCCAAACGATCGTTTATATGTCGAATACATGACAAAAATTATCGAACATACCTGTACAATGTATAATACGATTTAAAAGAAAAATACGATTAAAAAGAAAAATTGATTTCTTAATTATATATGTAGATATTATTTCTTATCTTATTTCTAATATAAATTATAATTAAACAATGATAATCGAATCTCTATACATTATCAAATCTTAATACATTAAATATCGTTCTACTTCGACTTTTAATAATAATATTCAAAGTACGAGCAAATAAAAAGGAAGGATATTAACGAGTACCCTCGAACCTTTACGCTTCGCGTATCTCAAAAAAAAAAAAAACATCACAGTCACGAGAGATCACGTTCATACACACACACACACACACACACATACACAATATATATTTATATACATACATACATACATAAATATATAATCGAGAAATATAAAATTTCTCTTCAAAAAATAAGATTTATCGAAAGATCGAGTAAAAAGAAAAAAACGATGATCGAGTACTTCCGAAATGGTATTAAAATTAATATTATTAATTTTAATTGGTAATACCTACACACACACACACATATATACTGTAGAGAAGGCCATGAACTTTTCTCATTGACGATAATCGTTATCCTTGATCGTGGATCCCCACGATCGACCTGCATCCTTCCTTCCAGACAAACCCACACACATCGGAATCGATAAAAAGTGAAAAGCGTACATAAGTATGTACGTATGCACTTACGTACGTATGTTCGTTCCTTCGTTCGTTCTTTCTTTCGTTCTTTCGTTCGTTCGTTCCTTCGTTCCTTCCTTCGTTCATTCGTTCATTCGCGTTTGTACGTGGGCCGCACGAAGTATGCTGCTGGCACACATATTTGCATCGGAGAAAGTCAGCCGTCGTCTCTCTACCATCCTCCTTCCTCTCGGTTCCTCTGGTACAACAGAACCACCTCATCCCTCCGCAACCTCATCAGAACAACTCTTTCTCCATGCATAAGAGAAAGAGAAAAAGAAATAAAAAGGGAAGGAGAAAGAGAAAGAGAAAAGGATAGATATATAGATAGATAAATATATATAGAAAGAGAGAGAGAGAGAGAGAGAAATATTTTATACATGTATTTTTGTATATCTCTCTTTCTCTTTCTCTCTCTCTCTCTCTCTCTCTTTCTGTCTGACTGTCTATCCATCTCTCTTTCTCTCTTTCTCCATCTTCCTTTCATTCTATGTTCGAATTCGTATATAATCGATGTATTAACACCTTGCATAACTCGCCACAGTGTATATTAATCATACCATTATATGTTACTTATCGTGGAAAAGGGGCTCCTCCATTGAATCAGCGTTTTTCACGTAATCGAGCTTGTCTCTAAGCGCGTATCTAACCACCTATCTAACGTGGTTAAAGTGTATACGTGCACGGTACGTACGTATGCGTCTATACGTATTCAACATTCTCAATCTTGGCGTTACTTTTTTTGTTTTTTTCCCACTTTGGCTATGTGGGAAAAGAGAGGAAAAAAAAAAAGAAAAAGAGGTGTGATGTCTCTAACGATCTTTTTAACAACCATACTTCCTCAAAGACCTGCTTCTTAAGAATCAACTATTTTTGTTTACTCTTTTTCTTTCTTTCTTTCTTTCTTTCCTTCAATTTTCACCAACAATTTCGCACAGACGTCAAAGTTGTATGTAAGTGCAAATAAAAAAGAAAAAATAAAAAAGATTAAAAATCCATTGACGTTTACGTGAAATATATTACAAGATGTACACGCGTGGGGATAGATTTACTGTTTTATTAACGAGACCTATCGAATATCTTCTTTCTACTCATCTTTTTTTTTTTGTATTTTTGTAATTTCTTTTCTTTCTCTTCTTCTTCTTCTTCTTCTTCTTCTTCTTTTGCTTTTCTTCGAAACATGTTGACCGAACATTCGCTATGTAGGCCGAACGAGCGGTAATATGCTTTTGAAGTAGTATAGTTCGGTATACGAGAGATATGTTGAAGAGACGGACAACGTATTAGCTGAGATAGGGAGAGAGAAGAGAGAGAGAGAGAGAGAGAGAGAGAGAGAGAGAGAGAGAGAGAGAGAGAGAGATGGTATGATCGCCGGCTGTTACTTGCAACGGTACCAATAAGGAGAACGGGACAGTTATTTGTTGACCGATGCGTTGCATGAGTATTTCTTGTTCGATCTTTGCGTACAAAGAAAATGAATAATAAATCTGTTTTTAAGACCAAAGAGATGTTAGAATAATAATCGATAAAATACATTGTTCACGTTATGAACACGATCGTATAATCCACTAACTTAATCGCTTAATAATAATAATAATAATAATGATGATGATAATGATAATATCGAATCTAATCTTTCTATCCGATCTTAATCTAATTTCAAAATAATAATGGTATTATTCATACGTTTTGTATGATACGTATCATAGATATAACGTTGTATAATATCCGATTTGATGATACTTCGTAATATCAATATGTAATAATCGAAATTAAAATTGAAATTGATAATAACGGCACGCAAATATTTTAAATCAAATTTTACTGACACTAAAAAAAAAAAAAAAAAGAAGAAAAGAAAGCAAAATTAAAATCGATAATACTGTGATATCAACACCGTAATAACAATAATAATATAAATATTAAAGTGACCTTGTGGGTATTGTTGTTTCAATTACTCAATCTCTCGTTGAACGTATGAGAGAACTTGTAGCCAATAACGAATGAAACTCTTCAAGGGCGCACTGCGTTGGTCAGTTTAATCGTTTTATACACACACACACACACACATATGCATACGTACATACCTGCCTCCATCCATATTTTATGATATCGAGAGCAAGTGCAACGGCAGGTAATTAGAAGGAAGAATAAAAAAAAAAAAAAAGGAAAAAGAATGTAGAAAACAAGTAAAAGAGAGGAAAAAAGTAAAAAAGTAAAAAAGAAAAAAGAAAAATACGGACACGGTTGAGCGAATACGGCGGAACTGTCGCTCGTTTGATTCACGCAAAACTCCGTTCACTATATCGTTTCACTTTTACGAGAGAGAGAGAGAGAGAGAGAGAGAGAGACTCGTTACTGGACGTTTCAACGATCGTTAATTATTAATCGAACGTAAATAATTAAAAACGCGACGGAACAAAAGTTTTCGAAAAAAAAAAAATCGTTCGATCGTTTCGAATATATATTCATAAAAATTATATATATCTATCGTTTTTATAATTTAATCGAAATAAAACGAGAGACAACGAACGATCAAACATCGCGATAGTATAAATTCGTAAAATATCTATTACGTAGATCGTACAAAAATATCTGATTCCTTGACGTTAGATCGTTCGAATTAAATTAATTAATAATCATCGTATCGTTAATTAAATTATTTTTTTTTTTTTTTATAGAAATGCGCTGGTTCCGTGGCCACGCCGAGGCACCGAGACTTTTGAGCTTGAGTCCTCTTCAAGCCGACGAAGACCTTGACGGAGCGTCCTACCACTTTCATGTTACGTCTCAGTACAGAGGTGAGCAATCGGAATAAATTCTTTTTTTTTTTATTTAATTACGTTTCTCGTTAAATCGGAGAAAGAATTTTGATATTATAATTACAAATTTATATCGTATATACGATTACGAATCTATTTTACTAAACCGTGACTTGTCTCCAACGTTGTTAACACCTTGAGAGTTAAATGTATACTGAGGTATTAACGTAGGAGATATACACACGCACTCTGTTTTGTTAGTTTGAACTTCGCGTTCGTCGTAGAAGGTCAACGTTCCTAACTCCGTTTACATAAACACACGTATATGTATACTTGTCGAGCTCGACGTTTCGTTACCATTTATGTTTCCTCTTTCTTGCTCTTACTCTCTCTCTCTCTCTCTCTCTCTCTCTCTATCTCTCTCTCTTTCTCTTTCTTTGTATCTTTGTCTTCTAGTTTACACGAACTTCTAATATGTTTTTTCTCTTCCCTGTCCTTCATACGCTTCTCTCGTATTCCTAGAAATTTAATGTTTACATCGTTCGACAAGGTGTTTTGCGTTGTAGACAAAGTTCGTATCCAATCAATCTTTCTTTCCTTCTTCTTCTTCTTCTTTTTCTTTTTTTGTTTCTTCTATTTATTTTATATTCGATCGATTGGTCAGGTGTCGTATTAAGATGCGTTTATCGATTGCACGAGTCATATTTGAAAATGAATATTTTTGTAAATTCATCGTTCGAACGTAACGCTCGATCTAATTTATTTAAAAAATAAAAAAAAGAAAAGGAAAGGAAAGGAAAGAGGGTAAAAAGGAATTTTCCGTTTTTTAAACCGACTTACGTCGTATCAAATACATATATTCGTATAATTTGAGTTATTAAATTCGAGTCAAGTTCAAGAATATTCAATATTGCGTACGTCGAGCGAAATGGGAGTACTCGAATGGATTCTTCCTTTTTATTATTTTCTTTTTTCTTTCTTTCTTTCTTTCTTTCTTTCCGGAAATAACAGGCGCGTAAAGTATAGAGTCCTTGCAAAGGGAAGAGAATCCGCCAGCCGGAAAATCGCAGCCCAGAAATCCTGCCTTAGAGTAAAGCAAGTACATGCATACATGAGCACGCTTAACATTATCATTTCGACTAATCGTTTCCATCCTGTAGTATCATCGCGCGCGCGCGCGCGTCTATGTAACCGTAACGCGAGGCTACCATCGCCTATGCAAATCAAATGAGAATTTTAATATCAAGATCACGTTAACCTTTCTTCGTTCAACGTACACGTCTATCATATCGTCGTAATCGTCGTCTACGTCGTCATTATAATAATAATAATAATAATAATAATAATAATAATCATCGTCATCGTAGTCGTCATCATCATCTTCTTTGAACGTAAGAAGGTGGAATCATTGATTTTCAAAACTTATATATTTATGCGTTGGTTCCCGATCTGTTATCACGAATGCAATAAGATCTATTGAGAACATTGAACGTAAAAATATCGGACGCAGGAATAAAATAAATCCTATGAAATGAATACGATGTAATCTATGTAGTTAAACGTAGGTATATAATCGAAGCAAGAGTGAACGGACGAAATTGTACGTGCGATGAGTGAACGCGATCGATCCGATACGGATCGATTACAAATTTATATTATTAAATGAATATTAAGAAAATTTTCAATGGTACGAATTATTTTCAACGATATCACGTCGATAAAAAGAAACGATATGAGAGATGAACGAATAGAAAAGGATAGTAAAAACGAATGAATGGGAGTAATAAAGTAAGGAAAAAAAAAAAAAGAAATTTTCAAAATAGAAATGATTTGTTTGAAAATAGCGTAATGTGAACGGGGGTGTGGGAAGAGGACGACGAATTCGAACGATTTTTAACAGTCGATATTATTGATTCGAGAGGTGCACACGTGCGAGTCTTAGGTCAGTTTTAAGATTAGAACCGAAACGAAAGAGAGTAAGTAAACGCGGCCCGGGAGCCGACTTAAAGGCAAGTGAACAGTGAAACGGAGAATAACACCCGTCGGCTATACGTATAATACCGTCTCTCGAGCACGGCCATGAATGCTACATAGACTGTATATTATGCGAAAAGAATCGTTCCAATGGATATGAGAGAGAGAGAGAGAGAGAGAGAGAGAGAGACTTGCGGCTTCGGTGCAGCTGCAAGTGCAGCAAAGCTTCCACGCTAGAACGACGGAGTTATAAAGATACGTGAGGAGGTGGGGTGAGATGAGGGGGAGGGGCAAGGGAAACGCAGTAAAAGCTTCTTCCCGTTGTAAAGAATCGACTCGGTCGCACGAGATAAACCCTTTCGTAAAATAAACTTGCATGCACATACGTAAAAACTCTAACCTCATTTAGGAAGGCCTTCTTTCATTTTATTCGATTCGCTTGAAACGGAGAAAAAATAAATAAATAAAAAAAGAGAGAGAGAGAGAGAGAGAAGACTGAAGATATAATATAAATTCGAGATAGATCGTAAACGAATTTAGAGATCGATGTTAATTTTAATTTTAATTTTTTAATCTTTTTTTATAAAAAATTTTTTTATAAAAGATATTTCTCTCCAATGTTTAATTGATATGTGCAATTTAAATCGCAAGGTATTTTTCTTTCGCATTAATTATTTCTTTTCCGTGACAATTATCGCGTAAAAAAAAAACAAAAAAATTAGGATTAGGATGTAATTAAAAGTTTAATTATGGAACGACGATATTAACGATTAGAATTATGTCACGGTGATTGTCGATATTTCGATCGAATGAACATTGATGAACTTAATATACGTGCGTATATCAAAAAATAAAAAAAGAAGAGAATAAAGAAACTCACGATGAAAAACCGCAAGAAGACGGTTAGGTCAACGGGTTCTGTGAACCTAACCATCATCGTGACGTTTCTTTTCCGATTCCGATAAAGGCAATAGCAAGAAAACGTCGACAGAAAAAGAAAAAAAATTTTATTTCCGTTCCACCTACACACTTGCATTCGTTTACCCCCTTTTCTCTCTTTGTCGTCTGTTATCGCTTAACGAAGCCATCGTCGATGGATAATTTGGATCATCGGGATAAAACCGAACGTTCGAAGAAACGATTGTCTTTCAATCTCGCGACGTTCCCGTAACGAAAGAAGTATGATAGTTAAAAAAAAATTCATTGAGGGATTGATATCGACGATAAAAAGATCATTAGAATGAAAAATTATAAATCGAGATGTGAAATAATTTGCCGATTATCCGATAACACAAACGCGATCGTTTGAAATCATCAATTATTCCTTTTTTCTCTCGTGATAATTATTATTATTATTATTATTATTATTATTATTATTATTATTATTATTATTATTATTATTATTATTGTTGTTTTTCCCCCTTTTAGATATAATCCTATAATTAGAAACGTTTTAATAAAATCGTACGTTGTTATTATTATTTCGTTGGTATTACTTAATACACTTTAAAGAGAAAATTATTCATACGGGATGTCCTGCTTCCTGTTTCGTGCGATCCTACGAAGTTCGTTCGTTTCTTGCTTCGAGGAATATAACGAGCGACGAACTCACAAAAGCCGATCAGTTTCATTCTTACTCTCGCCGATTGTGGAAGTTCCTTTTTTTTTTTTTTTTCGTTTCTTCGTCGATCTCGATCTCGATCTCGTTGTTAACGATGAGCAAAGTTTCGTTCATTGGTGGTTCAGTGATCGAAAGAAATTGTTCGAGAAATTTTTACACTTGCTACGTCTGGGTAAAATGTAAATCTTCGAGTTATCCTTTTTAATTATATCAAAAGTACGTTCGAAAACATACAAAAAAAGAAAAACAGGAAAAATTCCTTCACCGTTCCAAAGTATTCGAGTGAAAATATAATTTTTTCCGCGTTACATCGCGTTCGTTAATTTTTTTTTTTTTTCGTTGCCCCCCTCCCCCGCCCCTCCCCCGTCCCTCACCAACCCCATCAAAAAATTCATTATGCAAGCGCGGTGAATACTGTTAAATAATATTACATTTTATATTCGACCGAAAAGTATTCCTTTCTGCAAATCGTATTCGTGGTTTTCGCGTTATCGTTATTATGTCGGTATTATTATTAGTGTTGTTATTATTGTTATTGTTATTATTATTATTATTAATAATAATAATACTCGCGTGTACGGTAACGAGCTACCACTTGTATAAGAGTTGCCTCCTGTTAAGAGAATTGCCTCATTAATAAACCGCAAACGTGAACTCCCTAGACAAAATTGATGGCCTCAAGTTAACTACGTCGTTTAATAGCCCCTAGAATCGCACTTTATTGGTACTTTACGACTACTTAAAGAATTTTGTTGAAAATCTTAAAGGTAATAAATATTCGCGAAACGGAGAACAGAGTATAGAAGAACGGAGAAGATAAAAGAGGATAAAAGATAAAAGAGATGAAAGTTATATCTTTTCGAACGTACTTTTTTTTTTCAATTCGATTTAATTGTTACTCGCTTGAAAAACCTCCATCCATCCTCTGATTTATTATACTTCAGGCTCGCGCTAAGTCTGTGCTTGAGATACGTCTTATTCAATAATAATGACAATAATTACGACGACGACGATTGCGCGTGTCGTATATGGAAAAAAAAAAAAAAAAATAAATAAAAATAAAATAAAATAAAATAAAATAAAATAAATAAATAAATTGATGTCTCGAACGAATCGATATAAAGGATAAATAATTAATCGTTTACAGACATGTCGCCGGTGAGATGGACACGTAGAAAATCGTCAAGCTCGGAATCGGAGAGGAATTGTTACAACGTACAAACGTCTCGCGTTACGACCGAACGTACACCAAACAAGAAGGAAAAGAAGAAGATACAGGAGGAGAGACGAAGGATTTGCGAGAAGAGACATCCATTGTTGGACCGGGTTAAGAATACGAGGTTGACGTTTTTCAAGGACAGGGATACGGACGAGGAGATTGAGGAAAACGAGGAGAACGAGGAAAACGTCGACGACGAGGTCGTAGTTGTATCCGCGAACGATAGAATGCAATTTCGTTCGATGTACGAGCTCGGTCAGCGCGGTTTAACGAGGAACGAGTTTCGACGATCGGTTTGCGAGAACGATTTGAAGGAAATAAACGACGAAGAAAGGATACGTTCTAAGAGAAAACGTAGATCAAAGTCGCAGAACAGATTGACGAATCAACGTAAATCACAACAACGGGAGAATCGTTATTCATTTTTCGGTATAGAAACGTCTACCCCGGAAAATTTGAAACGTTCGGTTTTACCGAGCGAAACATATACGGACAGACACGTCGTGGGAAAAAGATTGTCGCGATGGAGGAAGAGCAAGGAGAAGGATCTGACCGAGGAGGAGGAGGAGGAGGAGGAGGAGAGAGAGGCGGAGGAGGAGGAGGCGGAGGAGGAGGAGGAGGAGGAAGAGGAAGAGGAAGAGGAAGAGGAGGTCGATAGAAATCAGGACGATCGTAGGAGTCGAAGAGTTAAGGACGAGGGTGGTTTCGACAGTATAACACCGTCGAGTTGTTTGGCGGCAAAGTTTCGCGCCATGCAGGACAAATATCTGAAGAGTTCTACGAGCAAGCTAATAGCAAAGATTTACAAGAGGGACAGCAAGGATAGTAACAAGGAAGGCAAGGACAAGAGAAGATTGCGTAGCTTTTCTTACGGTACATTGCCGGGGCTCGATGAGTTAAGGACGAATCCACTTTACGAGGATCAGGATCAGGACGACAATGATTCCGGTATATTGGACAACGATTCCGCTACCAGTTCTTTGCTCGACGATCGATGTAGCAGCGGTGCTTCGGGTCTGATGACGAGTCAATCGAGCAACAACGATTCGCCACCGAGGTTACCACCCAGGAAACCTTCGACCTCGATAATGGACGCCGATAGAACGGCTCGTTTCTTTTCGGCATTGGACATTCATTGCGTCAGAACAGACGGCAAAGCTTGCACGAAGGAAATAACGGCGTACGATCCGAACGACGATACCTCCGAGCTTATCGTTCAGTCGAGATCGGATAATCCGAAAGTTTCACGGTTACCTGTGATAAGAAGTAAAGCTTACGTTACCGAAACGATGGTAGTGAAATTGTTGAGAGACTCACCCGATCAATGTTTAGGCATTTTCATAGCCAAAACCGCTGAGACCAGTCCAGGATATTTGGTGGCACACGTCGTACCGAACGGATTGGCCGACAAGGAAGGAACGTTGAAGATCGGAGACGAAATATTGATCGTCAATGGAAGGAGATTACGGGGATTGAACATGGCCGAGGCTAGAAAAATTTTAGGGAATGGTAATGGACCGGGCGAGGTCGATATCGTCGTATCGAGATATACAGGCTTGGATCATCCCAAGAGACTTAAAGAGAGCAGCGTGGATTACGAGAACGTTAGCATAGAAAATGGCCATGGCGTTATCGTCGAGGATTCGCCTAGATCGCGTTTTAAAAAACATCAGGTCAAACATCACAGAGATAGAAAGAACGAATCTGGCAGGTCCATCGTCTCCGATAAAACTATACTCTCGACGGATAATAACAATGGACCAGCTACGCAATTGCAAGCTCAAAGTGTGTCGAACTTTTGTACGTTGCCTAGAAGACCAAGGAGCACGGTTTCAACGTTTTTGACGGTTCTATTCGAAAAGGGACCGGGAAAGAAATCCTTGGGATTTACCATCGTTGGCGGAAAGGACAGTCCTAAAGGAAGCATCGGTAAATCTTTTGACGTTCTTTTTTTTTTTTTTTTTTTTTATACATTTTAATTCCTTTTTTTTTTTTATTCTTCCGACGTACATTCGACGATCGATGTTGCGAGCCAATACTTTCGCGCATGATCTTTTATAACTTTGCTTTCGTCTATCAAAAAAAAAAAAAAAAATACTAATGAAAAATTTTTCGTCGATATAAGAATAATGAGAAGAGAGAGAGAGAGAGAGAGAGAGAGAGACGACACGATAATTAATTATACCTCGCGAATCAGACTCTACGCGATCGCAAAGAGACATAACTTTTTCATTTCGGTACCTGCGCGAAAACGAAATTTGACTTATAAAGGAAAATATAAGGGAAAGGAATAGAGAAAGAATAAAATAAAATAAAATGTGTTAACCCATAAAATGGCTATTCGGCAAACGAATAGAAATAGCAAATCGTATTAGGTTGAACGTTTTTAGAAATGGCACGCTATGGTTTTCCTCCTGCAATAACGTTTACGCGTTCGCTGACCGTTGTCGATAAATCCTACTTATACGTACCTAGCTATGTACATGAGGTTTCAAGTTTTACGTCCTCGTTACAAACGTGGGCAGACGAGTACTTACGTAGATGAGAGAGAGAGAGAGAGAGAGAGAGGGGGGGGGGAGGTAGAGGAAGAGTTTCCACTCTTTGTTAGTTAAAGTTATAAGAATTTACGAAAGATACCAAAGACGATTCTCTATCTTTCTCTCTCACGTTCGACCTTTAACAAAGATAAAATTTGTATGCGAAACTTTCGAATATAAAACGATTCTTATTTGACGGCTTTTCCATTTCGTTTTCTCTCATTTGCATGTTTCCAATGGCTAGCCGAAGAGAACAAAGTGTAAACTTCGCGAGTAAACGCAAACTCGAAACGTCTTTCGGTGATGCATCGAACAATTTTTTTCTTCCTCTTTCCCGTACGAAAAGAGTGATTCTTTCTCCTCTCTCTTTTTTTTTTTTACTTTTTTGTTTCGTCCTCTTCTTTCCCTTTTTCCCCCTTTTTTTCATTCGACTTATTGATTTACACGCGTTACACGATTAGCGTACAGGACGAGATCGAAAAGTTTTTCAACGACTCGATGTTTCCTGATATTTTGGCTGAAATACCATAGATCCATAGATCGAAAAGGATCGATGATGGATCGATCTTTAAAAGTCACGGTATTTAAAAACTCACCGAGGATCGTCGATTAAAGAAACGTAGATGTTAATTAATGAAGAGTTGATTAACAAGCGTATAACCTTTATATATTTTTATCTGTTATATAATGAATATCGGTGGGATTAATAAAATCGTTTAGACTTTTTATTTTTATATACATATATATGTATATACATATACATATTTTATATACATATATACGTATATATATATACATACATACATATCGTTTCATTAAAGACAAGTAATATAATTTGTTAATTCATATATACGTACCTTTGGACAAATCATTCTACGAAGCATCGCCAATGACGATTTTTAATTAACTTATTTTTATTTTTTATTTTTTATTTTTTTTTTTTTATTTTCTTTTCGCAGGCATCTTCATAAAATCGGTTCTACCAAGCGGTCAGGCCGCCGAAGATGGTCGTTTGCGTGCAGGAGACGAGATTTTAGCTGTTAACGGTCAGGTTTGTCACGACTTGACACACAGAGAAGCCGTACAACTCTTTCGCCATATCAAAAGTGGCCCAGTTGCTTTACATTTGTGCAGACGTATTAAAAATCGAGAACCACAGTGAGTGATGATTAAAGTATTCTTTCATTTCCTCTTTTTCTTGTCTTCTTTTCTGTTCTAATTTTTTTTTCTTTTTCTTTTTTTTTTTTTTCTTTTTCTTCAATAACAACGTTTCCGATCAATATTGCGCCATGCTTTAAGATTAAATTTTTTTTCGATGAATATATTACACACACATATATATATATGTATATATATAATATGTGATCGTTATAATAATAATTAATAATTAATAATTACTAATAGTAGTTATAGTATTAATAATAATAATAATAATTGTCGACACTAAATCGATTTTCTACAAATTACAATTTTTCTTTATTCTTAATCTATCAATAATTTCATTACTAAATCTACGTTTCGAATCCTCACGTATTTACGTTTCAGTACTTCTATAATACGTATATTTTAATTATAAATTCGATTTATTTATTTATTAATCTTCTTCGTATTACAGAGCAACGAAGGCCAAGTCGTGTGCAGATCTTCTTCTCGTCGATACGTGAGGACGACTACGTGAGAAGCTTTCTTTATCGAGAAAGAAGAAAAAAGATAAAGATATACAGATAGAAAGAGAGAGAGAGAGAGAGAAAGAAAGAAATATATATAATGAGAAACAATGCAATTTGTACATAAATACACGTTAAAGATCCTATATGTATATATTGTATATTTTTGTAAAGATCATTGGAAGTAAATTTATTATTTAATAATAGCATCCTCGCAAAGAGATAGAGATAGATAGATAGAGATAAAGATAGAGAGATAGAGAGAGAGAAATAGAGAGAGAAAGAGTAATGTTAATCCTTTATATATTACTACCTGCCGCTCCCTAATAAAAGTTATATCGTCAAGCACCTTAAAAGTACGTTCTTATACATATACATACATATATCTTTTTATTTTTATTGTCCTCTATAATCAAAAAGAAGAAGAAGAAGAAGAAAAAAAAATAAAATAATATTAAAAGATAAGATAGAGATTAAAATCGATCTTCGCGCGGCGTCGATGAAGTCATATAAAATCTTAATATGAACATTTTTGATATAACGTCTAATGATAAAAATTAAAATAAAAATAATAATAAAAATAATAATAATAATAATAATAGTAATAATAGTAATAATAATAATAATAATTGCTATAGTCATTATCGTAATGCGCAGATAAAATAAATTCAATTTGCTAGGCAATCGACAATTAATAAATTAATCTAAACGAGCGTATATATATATATATATATATATATATATATATATATAAAAACGAAAAAAAAAATCGAAGATTCCTGTGCTTTTCTTATCTTTCTTCGCTCTTTTTCATTTCATTAATATTTTTTTTTTTTATCTTCTCGCCTTTTCTCTTCCTCCATTTCTTCGTTCGTTCGTCTCTTTCTTTCTTTCCTTTCTTTTTTTTTTTACTTTTTCTTTCTCTTTTTTACCCTCCCCCCGTCGTTTTGCTTCCTCTTCGTGAAAGACTAGAATCCTAAAACTTCGTAGGTCGTTTGCGCCACGTTTCGTTCGCTTAGAAATTAAATTCGAAAGAGCACTTCCGGTGGGCAGTTTCGCGTCGTTGTTTATATAGCCTCGTTCTTTTCCTTTTTAATTTAATTTTTATTTTTGTGTGTGTTTCTTTGTTTGTTCGTGTTTTCTTCTTTTTTTTCTTTTTTTTTTTTAATCTCGTCCCTTTCATTTTTTTCTATTCTCGGATCCCCCTTTAGTACGGCGTAGACTTCAGGGTGCTCTTAGGGTACCTAAAGGAATGAAGAACGAACAGAAAAAAAAAAAAGAAAAAAAATAAGAGAAGGTTAGATTCGATAGGTAAAAATATTCGAGAACGTCGAAAGAAAAAAAAAAAAGAAAGAAAGAAGGAAAAACAAAAATTCGATTCTTTCGTTTACCCATTCGTTTAGACATTTTTTTCTATATAATTTTTCTTTTCTTTTTCTTTTTCTTTTTACTTGTGTCTCTTGTCCCCCATTACCTGTGTCGCCTCGTTATTTCCAACTCGACCGGACCTTCCCTAACGGCTTTGAACAATTCGATCACTTCCTGATGCGTGTGACCCTTCAAGATCTTCCCGTTCAAACTCACGATTTCGTCGCCTGCAACCAAGAAAAAAAAAAAGAAAGAAAGAAATATCACCGAGCGACGTCAAAATCGACAATATTATTTTCGATACGATCGAAAATCACTTTGTGACCGCGTATCGACGACGGGGAGAAAAGAGGAAGGAGCAAAAAAAAAAAAAAGGAAAAAGAAACGAAAGATCTCGGAACCATTAGAGAGATCTCTCTTACGTTGTAATCAACGTTCGATTTTACCACATCGAAAACTTTCTCCCGTTTCATCTTCGTTCGATTTAACGAAACAAAAACCTGCGCCGACAACCAACACGCACTCGTAGTTTTCGCGCTTTATAATTAAAAAAAAAAAAAAAATATATATATATATAAAGAAACGGCATAATGGATACATAAAATAAATCACGATCCCGTCTCGTTTTATGATATATTAAAAATATCTAATAAAAATCTCATAAAATCGACGTAAGTTACAATACTTCGAACTATCGCGTATCTATTCCATTAGAGAAAAAAAAAATAAAGAAATAAAAAAAAGCAAAAGAATTAGCTTCTCTCTCTCTCTTTCTCTGTCTCTCTGTCTGTTTGTCTTTTTCTCATTCTCACGAGAATAAACCATTGCGGTGTAATTTTATGTAACCACCTGTCTTTCAACCACGAAGAGCATATTGGAAGAACGTATTGCTTGGGTAGAGTAAGGATAGAATGGTTGAGCCCCTTTACTTATGCAACCGAGTCGACCACTAGACCGTTATACAAGCATACGCCAGGGGGTTCCGAAAGCAGAGGGTTTCAAAGAAAAAGACTAGATGAAACCGCCATGGCATCGGTTGCCTCGTAAAGGCTATAACGTAAGAAGGGATCGGTTGAAACTCGAAACGCGTTGCGTGAAGCCTAGCTAAGATCCACCTAACGTCTCCTACCGTCTTCCACCTTCTTCTCTATCCGGAGTTACAAAAATCCCTATTACTCGTTCGCTCGAGGAAATATTAGCCCGTTAAGAATTAAATACTATAGGGAACTAGTAATAAGAAAGAGAGAGAGAGAGAGAGAGAGAGAGAGAGAGAGAGAGAGAGAGTCTTCCTGCGATTGGGATTAATCGTTTTGATATATTTCTATTTAACATGCCTGACACGTTAATCGTAACTAATTGCTTGAGGAAGCATTGACTTTTTTTTTTTTTTTTTTTTTTCTTTATCGAATAGACTTTACGAGTCTCTAACGAGCGGCTGATCTAGGCTGGAATTATGATGGCCGGTAATTCGTTGAACCATCAAGTCCCTTGGGGAATCGTTAAAATGTTAAAGGAAATAAATCAAACGATTGGGATTCCTCGTTGATCGTTCGCTTCAAGAGAGTTGCACGTTGTTGTGTGCAAGAGTCAACGGAAGAGAAGAAGGATGGAGGAGGGATAGAGAGAGAAAGGGATAAAGAGAGAGAGAGAGAGAGAGAGAGAGAGAGAGAGGTAACCGTTTAAAGATTCACAAGACGTCAGGTGTCGGATTAAAGATTCGACGTGTGTCCGGGCTCGTCGTTCCTTCGAATACTCATCGAAGAAAAGGGACGTGCCGTTCAATACGAAAGAGTCAAAGTTATACCTTGGAACAACGACTTGGATACGTCGGCTTGTCCACCTGGAAAGACACGTCTGACGAAAATGCCCATTTCACCGCGCGGACTGTCCCTTCCGCCAACTACGCTAAATCCTAAACTCGGCTTCCCGTAGCCCTTTTCGAATTTGGCGACGTGCTTCGTCAGATAGTGCTGGGATTCGGTGTTAGCCTCGAAACCATTCTCCGAGTCCTTTCGATGATTCTTCGACAGGGAGGAGAGAGGTAGAAAGTCAGGCCGTTTGCCAGATCTCGTTTGGTCCTCGTTGACCTTGATATCGTTAGACTTGGTACCATCCTTCGTTTTGTCGTCAATCAACGACATGTTAGAAAGATTCTTAGCATTTTCGAGATACTCGTATTCCCCTGGTAATGCCGTAGAGGTTGGCGTCGGTGGTGCCACGTAAACCTGTGGCACCGTTTCCTCGTAAGCCGTCATCAATCTTATCTTATTTCCCGTAAACGATCTAAGAAACTCTTGGACCTCCTCGAGACTCTCGAGCGTCCTTAACTCCTTCCCTTCGACTTCGACGATCTCGTCGCCTAACCTCAACCTACCGTCCCTGGAATAAAAGATAAACGATTATATGATCTATCGACCACTATAAGGTATATAAGACGAAAGAGAGAAATGATCAATCGATTTACCTATGAGCTATACCGTCGCTTTCTAGCTGTACGACTATATAACGGATCTCTCCTAGTCTTTGCTGTGCCAATCGTATTCCCAAACTCTCTTTAGGATCTCTCTTCTGTAGTTGTACGATACGACAACGTCTCACTCTCTTTGGTGGTTGTATGATGTCGCTTAGGAAACGAGTCTTATCCTGTTGCAATCTCATACGATGCGGGGATACAACGTCCAATGGTTTCGTTAGGTTTAACGAGATGACGCTCGAGTTATCCGGACAAATCGGAAAATGAGATATCGCGTTGTTAACGTCGATCGAGGTCTGATGTATGCTAGGTAACAATCTACCTGACGTACTCTGGTGCCATCTCAGGCCGTCTATAACCTCACATATTTCGTTCGAATCGATCCTCGTCTCGTTCGACGTACTCGCCTTCATAAATTCCTTCTGTTCCTGTTCCTGACACTCGCTTGGGGTAGAACTTCTCATAGGTTTTTCCAATTCCGAATCTATCACGCTACTGGTGTCCGAACTGTCGGTACACTTCAAACTCAATGCCTCGTTCTCGGAGGCTGCCGCGGATTCGCCCCTGGGACCGTCGCTGTCGTAACCCGACTCGTTCGAGCTAACGTAATGGGACGATAACCTTTGCTCCCCGCCAGGCGCCGAATTCCTCCTGTCGATTCTCAAATTGGCCGTTACTACGTCGAGTTCTACGTTCAACGAGGACGTCTCCGTGTATCTCGGAAGATCCAATACGTCCTGATTGTTCTCGGTTCGACTGACGACGTTCGATTTGCCACGCGGCATCAACGACATCGGACCGACGTTTTTAACGTAACCGACACCAACATTACGAAACGCACCGTCCTCGATGCCCTCCAACTCGCACGGATTCAAACTATACCTTTCCTGTTTCTTTCTAAATTCGACGTATGAATTTCTCGATGGTTTAACCGTATCCTGATACCTCGTTACGTTGCCACGACCGAAATTACCGTTTCTCGAACGTTTACGTCCCAACGTCGTCGTACCGGTGTAACTGTCCTCGATCTTCAAAGCCGGAAAATGTTCCTCCGAGGCGGTTTTGAACAATCTTTCGTCCTTAGAGACGAACGAACCGTGACGTTCCTCGGGCAGGACAGATAATTTCGATCTTAAAAATGCGTAAGGGAAACTAGACTTCTTCGTTTCCTTGAAGTCGCAACTACTGCTCTTTCTCATGGCCGATTCGATCGTTCTCGATCTACCGAAATCGCATGGTTTGAAATTGTTCCTTGCGGATGGACTACCCGAGGGACTTGCCGAAGGGCTAACCGTCGGACTACCAGAAAGACTACCGGATCGACACGCGGACGTTGAAACCTCGTCGTTAGGATCGTCGAAGACGTCGTCGTTGTTGTTGCCACGTCGACCGGCCAAATCGTCGCAGGATACCGTCTTGTCCTTCGATCGCGCTGCTATACGTAGATCTATGCCTTCGGAAGGATCGTCGCCCTTTACGTAAGTCGGGCTTGTGTTCAATTGGCTCGTACTGCAACTTCTAAAGAGATTCTCCTTCTCCGTAGATTTCGAGTTGACCTCGACGTTCGCCGAACGTCTGTTCATTCTCGTCGAATTCAACATGCCGGTCGAACCCATACGAATGAAAAATGATTTGAACGGCGACGGAGATCTCTGCGAATTACCGGATAACCTCTTAGAATCCACCTTCGGGTCGGCCTTTGATTGCAACGTCGCCTTGCCAGACGCAGGATTCAAATTCCCATTGTTTTGGTTGTTATTGTTATTGTTGTTGTTGTTGTTGTTGTTGTTGTTATTGTTACTAGATTCATTGTTATTGTTATTGCCGGTAGGATCGGATCTTTCTATGGAGCAAATCGTTTCACGGGAACCAGCCCTACGAAAGGAGTCTATCTTTTTGCTCATCCTACGGCCCCAGACTCCTAAGCTTGACCCTGGAAACAATACAACAACAAAAAAAAGAAATAAAATATGTATAAATAAATATAAATATAAATGCACACGTATACGTGTATTTTGTTAAGATAAATTATTTTCGTTTCGAACCGTCGAATTTTCCACTCGCCTCCTACCGGAACGTTTATTCGTTTGGGTATTTAATTTGTAAGTAAGAAGAAGGTTATGGAGAGAGAGAGAGAGAGAGAGAGAGAGAGACTTGAAACGCGGCATTGGACCACCTTCGTAAGACGAAAAACGAGCCGGCATTCGAGTTCACGCTCGACATATGGCCGGTCCCTTCAAGGAAATAACATTTGGAATCGAGTCGACGATTTTCACTAACGATTTATTAACTCCCTTCTCTCTCTCTCTTTCTCTCTCTATTTGTCTCTCTTTCTCTACTATCTCTTATCACTCTTTCGGCGAATATAATTGTGTTAATCAATTCAACGATTTGTACAAATCTATCGCGATAAAGAGAACGAAGAAAAAAAAAAGAGATAGAGATAAGGATAAAGAGATAGAGAATAAGGACGTACAAGAGTATATCTATTATTCGAGAACATGTTCATAGATGGCATGAGTGTATGGTAAACGTTATCCCATTCATCCCTTTATTGCACCACCATCCGCGTACGCATGTAAATGCGGTTCATTAAAGGCAACTATTTCCTTAAGAAATGATCCATTGTGTTATCGCGGCAACATATGGCGTTTTCCCTACCCTCTCTCTCTCTCTCTCTCTCTCTCTCTCTTTCTCTCTCTCTCTCTCTCTCTCTCACACACCCAACGATCATCGTACCGATGATGCACTTTGCCATCCTTCGCGATCGGTCAACGTCGCGATCTAACATTCCTATCATTAATAACTTTATACTTTAACTATTATATCAATTACGAAACGAATCCTTAACATTTGTCAGATTAAATAATAATAATGATAACAATAGTAATAATAATAATAATAATAATAATAATAATAATAATAATAATAATAATAATAATTCGCGCCGATTTTCGCGGGATGACGACCCTCCTCCACCTCCTCCTCCTCCTCCCTGAGTCCGCTAGTGTCGTCTTCCGAGGAAAAAAGAAAAAAGAGAGAGAGAGAGAGAGAGAGAGAGAGAGAGAGAGAGACGATGAAAGAAAGAACAAACAAGTCTGATATGAAAACTCGGTAACAGTCGAAACGGTGTATAACCGTTTGGATGATGCGTTCAAGAAGAATGAGATGGAGAAAGAGAGTAAAAAAGAGAAAAAGAGACAGAGAGAGAGAGAGAGGGAGGGGGGTGGGGTAAAGAGGAATAAAAGAGGGAGTGGGAGGAGGTGGAGAGGTCGATGGATACCGGGACAGCAACGGGCCACCTCGGAGGACGAAAAACTACCCGGCATCCGCATTCGAGCTCGACATATGGTCGCCCCCAGGAAATGTTAAAGAAGAAGAAAAAGAGAGAGAGAGAGAGAAGGAGAGAGAGAGAGAGAAAGAAAAAGGAAAGAGACGAGAAAGAGATGGAAGAAGTCGAGCGAGAAGTCGAGCCAAGTCCATCGTCGAAAGCACGAAGGACTGCTGTTGCTTTTGCTTTTGCTTTTGCTGGTGCTGGTGCTGGTGGTGGTGCTGTTGGTGCTGCTGGTGCTGCTGGTGCTGCTGGTTCCGCGTATTTTGCGACTACTTTTTCGAGGTGTCACCCCGGTTAACGGGGCCGTGCCATCGAGCCATTCGATCCTCTCTCTACGAACAACCAAGACGATTGTCAGGCTGCTCAGGTATCGGGTACACGTGTTTTGCGATAACGCACGCCGCGTTACACGAAGAGAAACGGTCTGCTGGGTCGAACGCGTTATAGCCTCGTTAACGGCCAGACTTACGCACGCACGTACGTACGTACATACATATATGCATTTGTGCATAACTATGTACGTACGTATGTACGTATGAATTTTATGAATATACGTACGTATGAATTGTATGAACGTATGTATTTATGAATTGTATGTATGAATGTATTAATGCGTGCATGTGGTGTAGACGCCTTAACTCCATACTGCGCACTCTAAAAATCTACCTTTCGATCTATGCCAATTTAATTCTTCATTCGATCGGACGTATATCATAATAGGGAATAGATTTTTTTATCGCCGATAAAAACCCCTCGGTAAAAGAGTTTTAGGTTTCAATCTATCGATTATCGAATTATTCTTGTTATTATTGTTGTTATTATTATTATTATTGTTTCGAATTTGGATCACGCACGTTGGAATCGTATTGGTTGAGATCCGATCGAAGGATTTGAAACGATCGATGAGATTTCTTATCGATGAATCGATTTGCACCGTTTCATTCGCTCTTTCGTTTCGTACGAAATTTTGTCGCGTTTCTAAATGTAAAAAAAAAAAAAAAAAGAGAGAAAAAGAAAGAAATTCCATTCGGACGGGTCGTAGATCCGAAGGATCGATAAACCAAAAGACGAAATAATTGAATTCGACGATCGGAATTTCGTGTGATTAACGAAATCGTACCTGTTATCGAGCGACAGAATTTTTATTCCGCCATTCTCCCGTCGATGGATCCTCCCGTTTCACAATTCGTTTTCTTTTCTATTTTTTTTTTTTTCTTTTTACTATTATTTTATTGTACCTTTTGTACTGGTCCAAAAGAGAGGCGGATAAGGAACGTATGGTACGGCGACGACTTGGCTCGATGCTCGAAAGGAACTGTTTTTCAACGAGAACAAGCTAAGAGAGGAAGCAACGCTTTATAATCCGCAATGTAATTCCAGGAGGAAGTGTCCGTGACCGTGTGTCGCAACCGTGCCAGTTTCTGAATCGAATCCTTTCGGTGCGAAAAGCAACACCTTGCCAAGGGGCACATCGTTAGATCCTCCGACGATATTTTTTATTCGATATCGAATTAAGAAAAAAAAAAACAAAAAAGAAAAAGAAATCATCGTTTTAAAGTAGAAATTTATTGTGACGAATTGTCGCGTACCTTAAATTTATTTTTTTATTTTTCGCTGAACACCTCTGTCGAATATTATAGATAAACAATGAGTTTTCTCGATTTAATTCCATCGTCATTATCATCATCATTATCATTATTATCATTATTAGAAGCAGTAGCGGTAATAATAGTATTAATAATATTAATAGTATTTTATAATAAAATCGTGGAAAAATTTGTTAAGATTCTAAACAGTGTCCGAAGTCGTGTCGACTACTTTCTACCGAGCGCTATTGTTGTACACCTTCTCGCAGAAAAAGTAACGGCAATATGCGGTTAGAGATGCGGATAGCATGAAAAGACGACGATAACGATCGAAAGAGTAGTACTGTACAGCTTACATACGTTCAGTTTTGTAACGCAATAATCGACCGAAATTAGAATCGAAGGAGCTTTCGAATTCTTACAAGGAGACTATCACTTTCGTTTTCGTTTCTTTTTTTTTTTTTTTTACCTTTTTCGAACAAGAATTTTTCAAGAATTTACGTGGAAAGGAAACACCTACACGCACACACACACACACACACACACGCACGCACATAAATATATATATATATATATGTGTGTGTGTGTGTGTGTTGAAGAATATATGTTTCTTGTTCCTAACGAGACACCGGTCGAGAAACAAGCAGACGGTTGATTAGTGAAAGGATGCGATATTTCGAGATTAGCGAGTACCCGAACCAAAGTGCTGATCAGTTCTTCTTATTCTTCTTCTTCTTCTTCTTCTTCTTAAAAAGTAGCATTAAAAGGACAAAGAAAGTGTCGAAGAATATTTGACCCACGTAAATTATCGTGTCGATAACGTCGAACCTAACGATTCTAACGATTCTAACGTAGAACGAAGAAAATCATCGGAGCGTAATGCTCCAAGGTATTTAGATTCGCTAACTGAAATCTCTTTCCGAAAGAAAGAAAGAAAGAAAGAAAAAAAAAAAGAGAGAAAAGAAAAGAAAAGAAAAGAAAAGAAAATCTGATATACGTTCTAACGTTCTATAATGATACCTCGAGAAACTCTTTTCTTACGCTCTTTTTCCTAAACAAATTGTCATAGAAATTATATATTTTTCTTTATTCACACGTTATCCCTATTTACGTCGATTAACATCGAAGGAAAAAAATAAAATTTATATATATATATATATATATATATATATATATATATATATATAATATAGAATAAAAAGAAATTTCTCCATCGTTAACGAATAATGACGTATGAGAGAAAATTTGAAAGAGAAATAACTGAGAAACAAATAAAAAGAAAAGAAAAGAAAAGAAAGAAAGACGAAGGGAATAAAAAAGAAATAAAGGAAAGAAAGAAAGATCGACGTTGCAACGTCGTGAGGAGAAAAATTTCCAAGAAAATGATCCAGATCTCATCGTCGTCATCATCATCATCATCAGGAGGATGATGTATCCAACCCCTTTTTACGAGAGCTCCGTCTCCCCTTCTCCAATTTTTTTCTTCTTCCTCGCCCCTCCCCCTACCCCACCTTTTTAAAAGAATTAACGATCGTTATTCGAAATAATCGTCAGTTCGCGGAGTCAAACAGTTCGAGTTCTTAAAAGGAATGCAAGGTATTTAAGTGTAAAAATCGATTTCGTCTTTTCCGTCCCTTTTCTTCTTCTTCTTCTTTTTTTTTCTTTTTCTTTTTTCTTTTCTTGTTTGTTTTCTTTCTTTCTTTCTTTCTTTCTTTCTTTCTTTCTTTCTCTTTCTTATTCAATCGCACAGCTGCGCGTTCGCTGCTTCTGGTGTGTCCCGGTCGAGCAAGTTCGGTTCGTCGAACGTGCAGTGCATTAACGATTTATCGATTTTGTAAACGACGAACTTTTCACTACTCTCTCTCGAAAACCATAGGGGTACATACATACATGTATGTGTAACCGTAAACTCGAGAGAGAGAGAGAGAGAGAGAGAGAGAATCGTGGCTGTTAACTGTACTCTTTACGAGTCCGTTATCGTCGATCACTGTTCAAATCGAGAATAGTGGAGGACATAAGCGATAACGATCCATTTTTTTTCTTATTTATTTATTTATTTATTTTTTTTTTGTTAATCCCACAGTCGCATCACATTAAATCTATACCACTTATCAATCACCGGTAAAAATGATAATAACCTTGCTCTCGATATAACCAGAGCCACTCGAGGTTTTTCATCGCGTACGATAATGATTTTTCTAATACGATCGTTCGTTGATTAATTAAAACTTGAACGGTCGTTCACCGCTCGACTAAGTCGGATTTAAAACGATCGAAGTAGAGAAATAATATATAAGAGAAAAAAATATTTATGAAAAACGAAAGAAAATTCCTCGAGTTTGAGGATATCTTAGAGTCTAGGATTTTAAACTTCCGACGAATAGGGATTAACGTCTTTTCAACGACCGATGTAAATCCAATTAATATTACTCGCTAACGAGGAAGCCGTTTCGGATTAATTAACTACTTCGAATTTCATTGGAAAGTATTAAACGTCAATTATAGATGCGCGCCGACCCATTTATTTAACGGTAAAAGCTGCAGGGGGGGCGGGGGGGGGGGAAGTCACTTACGTACCAACGATTTCAACTGGTTATTTCTATTGAATTAGTTTTCGACGGGTTTTACGATTAGAAATTTTGTTGATTGCGAGCACGAATAAATTGTGTTTTTTTTTTTTTTTTCTTAATTCTAACGATCGATGATCTCTCATTCGAGCGAATCTCTTAAAGGAATAAACTTTTGCATTTATTACCTTAAGCTCATTCGTTATACATCATTATTTCTTTTCTTTTTTTTTTTTTTTTCTTTTTGCCTTCGTCTAAACGACAAGAATAGAATTTAATGGACTCGTTAAATTCGCCTTAAGTAACATTTCTTGTTTCTTGATTTTTGTTTGTTTGTTTCGTAATTAATCGTACTCTTCGTGGATTATAATTTTCTTCTATCTCTTCTCCTTCGTGTCTCAATGATACATTGTTATAATTAAATTTTTAATTCAATGCAATTCGAATTTATTTATTTATCCATTCATTTAATTAATTAATACTGTTATTATCGTATTATTCGTATATCACAGTATTACTTATTTCACGTTACTCGTATATACATTTTGTCAGAATTATCGTTTCATTTCATCATCATAAACACACACACACACGCATATATGCGTTACGTCGACGCATAATGATGCATACGTAGATAAATAAATATACGCGGATAGATGTGACATATTTTTCAAAATAGTTTCGTATGAAAAGTCGAATGAGATTGTGCGTCGGCATAGGTAAGAGGGAGGAGGTTGGGGAGGTGGTGGAGGTGAGGATGTCAAGGAGTCACGTACGAAAAGAACGGATGAGAATAGCACGCGATTAAAAAGAGAGAGAGAGAGAGAGAGAGAGAGAAACTATGGAACGAAAAGAACGAGTCTAACGAGGTGTGACACTTTTCTGATGATGCGACAGGAGGACGACATCGTGACGACATAATCGTGTGACTAATTGTAGACCGGTCGGGACGGGGAGGGGAGGGGACGAGGAGTGCGCGCCTTTCGAATATCTCTCCCAAAAGAATTAATTAACGGGGTCCCATGGTAGTAGTTTCTCGAGGTCGTTCCATCCCGGTTTTCTAAAGCCCTTAATAAGGTTGCCCTTTCGAAGGGAAAAGAAAACTGAAAGGAAGAAAAGAAAAACTCGAAGAGAGGCAAAAGCGATGGCCTGGGTGCAGGTGCTTGTTGGTTCCTCTCTCTCTCTCTCTCTCTCTCTCTCTCTCTCTCTCTCTCTCTCTCTCTCTCTACTACGACGACATCTAAAAACTTATATCTTCTTTCCTCCATCTTATCTCGTCTCTCATCATTATTCGTATATTCAATTCATTTCTATCTTTCCTATATCCTAAGTGTACGTACACGTGTGTATATATATATGTGTGTGTGTGTGTGTGTGTGTATATATATATGTATGTGTGTGTGTGTATATATGGTTCGTATACGCAAATATGCAATATATATTTATGTACCGTACGCGCGTACATGTATATCGTTCGCTCGATTGATATTTGTTATTATTTTTATTTTTATTTTTTATTTTTTTTTATCGTTCCTTTTTTTTCTATTTCTTCAATACGATCATTTATCTTCTTATCTTATTGAGTGTATGTATAAATATATACTTTTGTACTTAAATCGATCCACTCGACTATTATCCTTTTTATTTCATTCCAATCGATTTGATTTTATTTATCAATTTATTTACTTCGTCGTCGTACGATCGCCCACATAAATATTATTTATTATCAATCGGGATATATTATTTCGTCTATGAAATTTGAATATTCCGATCATGGTCCGTTTAATATAAATGCAAATTTCCAATTTCTTTCTTTTTTTTTTTTTTTTTTCTTTTAATTTCTAGATACTTCCAACTTTTACGTATATTTATTTATTCACTTTCTTTAACCTTTTTTCTTCTAACAAATTTAAGCACGTAATAAATTCGATTCATCATTCATAGTTGTACATATATTCATATATAATATATATATATATATATATATACACACGCATACACATACACACCATATAAGTTCGAACGTACGAGTTACAACTCGACGAACCTTGAACGTTCCACCTTCCATCGTGCGGTTACGCCATGATAATTCACAAATTGCGCAACCGTTGCATCGCTATACAAGACGCCTATGTGCACCGCATTCCTATCTACGACCACTGGTTCCGCTTCTTCGATCACTATAACACGAGATTAAGAGCGACGATGGAAAACCACGAGTGAATACAAAAAAAAAAAAAAGAAGAAGAGAAGAGGGAACAAAAAAAAAGAAGATAAAAAATTATCCACAGAGATACATATTTTTCTTTATTTTTATATATATATATATATATTTTTTTTTTTTCTTATTTTTATTCAACAATGAAAAAAAGGAAAAGAAGACCCGAGTGAAATGTATTCGAAATATCCAACATAAATCTAAATAAAATTTGTTTTTTTTTTTTTTTTTTTTTTGAATGAACTACGTTCACTCTATCGGTTTCTTTTTTCTTTTTAATTTCATTCACAATTTTTGTCAAAGATCGATGTAATCCTATTTCGAACGAATTTTCTCGGCTTCATTTTTATTTTTCCCCGAGACGAAATTTCGTAAGAAATTTTTGCATGCCATCACATCGTTCCGCTCTCCCTCCTTCAAACAGTTTCACGAACATTTAGTATTGCGAGGTGGAAAGAAACGCGTGGTTAGCCACGTATACCGAGGGTCGCGTCTCTCCAGAAACACACACAGAAACATACACACACACACACAGTCAGACGCGCACGCACACTCTTCAATTATTATTATTATTATTATTATCTTTATTTAAAATCACACGGAGGAGGAGGAGGAGGTGGGGGACAAAACGTTTCCTTTCGACTTTCACCGATCATTATGTTATTTCCGATAATATCTGGCGTCATCGGGTAAAAAGTTACGAGTAATTTCTAAATTATCTATTTCAGGAAAAAGTGATAAGTAAATAAATTACCACGGATATTGGATCTAACATAGATATTGGATTAGAAATTAAAAAAGAAATAAATAAATAAATGATCGTCAAGACACGACGTTTATCAATCTAATCGAATTCCAATGAATTCTATACAAAACAATAAATAACGATAACACTTCGATCGTATCTGATCTAATAAAAAATTTAATCCGATCGTTTCAACCAGTCGTACGTGCGTACCCCGAATCGAGTTCGATCTAACGATTCCGATTAATCGATCGACACGCATCGATCTCTGATCGAATCGAACGATCCTTTGATCGTTGACGGACAACAAACTTCGATCGAATGATAATTCGAATCGAATTTAACGAACGGTTGCGTCGAGAAAAAAAAAAAGGAAAGAAAGAAGAGACGAAAAGAAAAAATAATAAAAAGAAGAACCAAGAAAAATAAAAAATATATTTATAAATAAATTGAGAAGGAGGAATAGTTGACGAATGATAATAGTCGACGTACCTCGTTGCTTTTCGGGCTCGTGCTCGACGATGAAAGCAGGCACTGCAGTGACCATCTGATAGTCGGTCGTTTGATAGTCACCACGGTAGTCAACCTCGACGACCTCCTCCTGTTCCTCGTCCTGCTTGGCGGATAGTAACGCCTGCATAGCCGTTGCATCGCCGCAACTTCTGCGGCTGTATTTCGTCCTTGAGATCCTGAGTAATGCGGCAGGACTCAATCCTTGCGAATTGTCGCGCGACGTTGGTAGTACGTTACTTATGCTCGGCCGTGGCTCCGATTCCTCGAGATTCGGGCTTCTCGGTAAGGACAGACCGACGTCGTCGGCACTGTGCCGCCTCGATTTCGACAATCGCTTGAACATCGCTCTTCCTGCGTAATAAATACCGCAAAAGATAAATAAATAATCGGAATGCGTATCGACGAAAACGATTTAAAAAAAAAAAAAAAACAACAACAACAAAGAAAATGAATAATAAAAGGATCCATTCCGGGGGGAGGACGGCTCTGTTGCATTGTACATCGAAACAATGGCCGATTGTCCGAATATTTCGAATGAAAATTCATAAGGATCGTTGATATCGGACGTTAACTGCCCCCCCCCGCCCCCGACCCCGCCCCTGCCCACCATGATATACGAACGCGATTACGGGAGAATTTTTGATTGACCGAAGTTCGAATTTTTATCCTCGTTCCGTACAATTATTTGACGCTATTCGAGGAATCTCTCTCTCACTCTTTCAAAAAAAAAAAAATAAATAAATAAATAAAATAGCAGAGAAAACACCTTCCCACCGATGGAATCGCGAAGATATATTTTCGTCGAGATCCCGAATACGCTAAATAATAAATAATAATAAAAAACTAAACCTACAAAAAAAAAAGGAAAGAGAAAGAAAAGGTCGATTCAAATATGACGCCAATAATCGGAGTCGAATTTCGATGGTCGATGAGGAAAGGAAGGTGAGAATAAAAATAAAACAAAAAAAAAAAAAAACAAGAAAAAAGAATTATTTACGAGAATGTAGAAGGACAAACAACATATTGACGGGACACTGACGATCGTGTAAAATACACAAAGAAGGATGGACCGATCGGAACGAACGTCCTAAGGGGAATAGGGCCTGGCGGGCGTGCGGGGGAGGGAGGGAGGGGTCAAACGGGCGGTCGAGAAGAGGGAGGAGGGGTTAAAGTATACTAGGAACTAAAAATAACGGCCGTTAAAGCATAAAATATCGTCGACGTTTCGTGTAACTATAAATTGTCTGTAATACATACATACATATATATATATATATATATATATATATATGTGTGTGTGTGTGTGTGTGTGTGTGTGTGTGTGTGTGTGCGTGTATAAAAATATATATATATATGTATGTATATACATAGAACGCGTGACTTACACTCTTACAAAGTAACAGATAGAGAGATAGAGAGAGAGAGAGAGAGAGAGAGAGAGAGAGAGAGAGAGAGAGAGATAGAGATAGAGTGAGATAGTGAGAGAAAAATGTGTAATATACAAGATGTTGATATCTACACGTACGTAGATGCATACACATACGCATAAACACTCATCTCTGATGGCATAGGAGAAGAGAGAGAGATAGAGAGAGAGAGAGAGAGAAGATGGTTAATAACGTTCCACGAGGTCGCGCTCGACAAAACATCGCGCGCGTAACAGTGGCATTATAACGATCCCAGTTGCAAGAATATTATTTTCGAATGGCATCGGCCGACGTATAGAGCAATTAACTTATCTTGCGTTCATGGACTACGAAGGCCACGAACGCGATATTTATTTATTTATTTATTTATTTATTTACTTATTTATTTATTTATTTGTTTGTTCGTTTGTTTGTTTGTTTTCTGTACCCAAGGCCATTCAACTTCTCAGGGTCCCTTCTTAGAACGACAAGACGACAAAGACGGCGACAAAGACGACGACGACGAAGACGATGATAATGATAATGATGATGATGATGATGATGATGATGATGATGACGATGACGCTGTTACTGTGATGCTGTGCTCTGCTTCGATGCTTCCAACGCGCATGCGGCGTGGACGTGTATATATATATATATATATGTGTGTGTGTGTGTGTTTGTGTGCTCGAGAAAAAGAGAGATAGAACGTCTTGCGTCTCCACGTCTTCCTATCTCTCTCTCTCTCTCTCTCTCTCTCGTTAACTCTTTTCTTTTCTTTATTTACGTTCTTTTCTTTTTTCTTCTTTTTTCTCTCTTTTTTTTTAATGTTCTTTTTTGTTTTCTTTCGAAAAACACACGGCAGAGCCCAACGATTTCTGTCGCTTTTACCTTCTCGCAAGGCTTGTCTCTCGACTCGCTCGATTAGCTCTCGACCGAGAGAAAGAGAGAGAGAGAGAGAGAGAGAGAGAATCATCATCTTCTTTACTTCTCTCTCTCTCTCTCTCTCTCTCGCATCTTCGTTCTACTTCAACGTTTATCCTTGAACATCCAGCGAGAGAAGAGCGAGGATTGAGCCCGTGATTTTCTTAATTCGTACGAGTCAGTAAGCAAAGGATTTATGTCGGGACGAGTTAGAGAGCCAACGTTATCGTATTGGAATACACACACACACACACACACACTCTCTCTCTCTCTCTTTCTCTTTCTACGATCGATCTCTATCTTCTCGATCCTTGATCTTGAGATACTAGATAATATTCGACGATTTATTCTAAAGAAACTTGTCTATCATTTTATCTTTCTCTCTCTTTTTCTTTCTACGCGCGTGAATTGATTCATGTATTCGGGGAAAGAATGATGTTTATCTTCTTGATATTATTTCAAATGATAATTGTCGACTATTTTGTTAAATATACATCCACACGTGTATACACGTACGTACGTACGTATAAGTATATATAAATATATCTTTATCTTCTTACGATCATCTTGAATCTCGAATGAATTGTAACGTTAATTAAACTCAACATCGTCGTAAGTTCGCGAACATAAAATGAAAATGCAATATCTTACTATTTTCGTTTCCGTTTTTCCTTTTTCAAACGTCTCCCCTTACCGGTAATCACTTTCTATCTCTTAATTACTTTGTTTATTTTCTTTTTTTTTTACGGAAACTCGGAATAGAGTCGGAGAACTCGCCGAGCCTTTTTTTTATCGTGATCATCTTGAAGGAAAATAGATGTTCATTTCAATTGCAGGTATACTCTTGCTAATAACAGGTATAACTGGTACTGTATTTAAAGAGAAAGATCAATTGTCTTACAAAGCTTTGAGATCTTTTATCTCTCTCTCTCTCTCTCTCTTCTTTTCTTCGTTATCTACATCTAATTATTCGTCTTATCATATAAATTAATGAATCATTTCAGACATATAAATAATCCAACATTGTTAAATCCCATCTATCATTTAACATCGTATATCAAATACAAAAAGCTTATCTTTTACACGCAATTCTAATTATATTACTAATCCAAAATCTAAACAATTTATAACGTAATCACTCTGCACTAAATTTCCATTGTTCCTCGTATTCCTCTTTCCTCTTCAATTTCAACACTCTATTAAAATTAAAATAACGTTTCTCTTGCTCTTTGTATATTTTTTGAAAAAACAGAAAAAAAAAATATATATATATATATACGCAAGTAAATGAACGAATGAATGAATAACGAAAGAAGTGTCGATTAATTTTCTTCCGAATGAGGTGTGGAGGGGAAGGAGGGGGGAAAAAAAAGAGACAGATAACGGAGAGAAATCATTTTTCTCCATTTTCTTTATCTCTCCGATGATACCTAAGGCGAAACATTAATTTTCTACTTCTTCTATCTCTTCTAATTCTATCATCTATACGGAGCAAATAATACGGAGTAAATGAGTAAAAGGAATTCGCTGGCTAAACCACAAGATTACCCCATCGGTCCCACGAGATAAACCAAGGAAGAAGTTCTTTACGGAAAACTAGATCACCTACGATTATAGTTGGCGCGCTAATTATCCCCGGTTAACTTTATCAAAAACTCGTACGTGTATCCTCCTCTCTCTCTCTCTCTCTCTCTCTCTCTTTCTTCTTGGTAACTCGGGGAGTAACAAAACCGAGAGCAGCAAAAGTCAATATAAATGAAACTGGAGTCTCGATCGGACTCGTTCATCCGATCACAGAGGCCAGATAAATGTGTCCGTGCTTGAGAAAGCAAGAATTTCTTCTGCGTATATATATATACATATACATAGATACATATATACAAACACACACACACACACACACACATATATTTACATATGTACATATATTTATGTATACGTATATCTCTTTCTCGCTTTTTCTTTCATTCTCATATCAAACGACACGGAAGTACGAAACGATCCCTTTTATACATATATGTGTACGTACATATAAATATATAAATATATATATATATGAATCGAGGAAGCTGCATAGTGTTACGATTCTATCGAGATAAAAATAGAAAAGATCCGATCGAGAAAATGCATTTTTCTATTATTTTTCTTCTAATTTTTTCTTTTTTTTTTTTTTTTTTTATCAGTCTTATCGTCATATCGTGCCAGTTCACGTTTACATGCTTCTACGAAATATATATATATATATATATAACGTGAAAAATGATATTCTTTATCTGACAAGTTGTAAGATACTGAATATCAAAGGGAATTCGAATTAGACCATAAGAGAATTTAATAGATACCACTCTCTATGATAATTAGCATAATTAATGTTAAGAAAAAATTTACTTCTCGAACGAGAGGAGAAGAAAATGAAACAAAAAAGAAAAGGAGTAAGATATATAAGATAATAACGACAGTTGAAAAAAAAGAAAGCAAAAGAAAGAAAAAATAAACGGACAAACAAAATCGTTACGAATTGTTACGAATTTCTTATCGATATTACAGGATGAAAAATAATTAAATGAAATTGAATAAATAAACGACAGAAAGCTAAAGAGCAAGAGCATGAAAACAATTAGTTGAATTACTTCTAAAGATTCTAAAAATAAAAACAAAAAAATCAAATCAAATCAAATCAAATCAAATAAAAAAAAAAAAAAAGATAGAGAGAAGAAGATGATGAAAACGTTATTCTTTAAATAATAACATGAGGAACAATCGATCATTTTATTTTTTTGTTGATGTCGACGGTGGTTTCGGATATTCTTTTTTGTCCGAAAATATTTCGACAGATTCAAACTCTCTCTCTCTCTCTCTCTCTCTCTTTCTCTCTCCTTTTCTCTTTCACGAGTGAGTTCAGGAGCAAGCCGCCAATTAAACGTCTCAGAGACGTCTCCTGCTCGTTGCTGTTAGGCTCGAAAAGTATGTATGAAAGATAATCGTCGAGACTCGTTAATTCGCACGGAAACCACCTGTCGGCCCTTCCAGAACGAAATATACCTACACACACACACATACACACACACACACACACACACACACACACACACACATGTTTAAGTTTCTCTTCTTGTACTCTCGTCGGTACCTTCGAAATATATATCGCGATCGCGACATCGAGAACGAGTAGCAGGCGCGAAATCAACGGCTCGAAATCTCGTACTTGTAATTTTTCAACGAGCAGGATGACGACGGTGATGACGGTGATGACGATGACGTTAGACGATGATGAAAACGATGACAGGAGTGTGACAAAAATAAAAAAATAAAAATAAAAAGAAAATAAAACAATTTGTACCAATGACGATCGATCTTTTTTGCGTTCATCTCTCTTCCTTGTTTTCCTTTATACCTAATGTTACATTACTTTACATTACTTATTATTATTATTTCGTCTAAATATATTAACTTCAAGTGACTTAAAAATTATTATTATTATTATTATTATTATTATTATATATATATATATGTACTAAACAAATTTAGCTGACTATATAATGATGAACATTTTTAGACTGTGTAATTGTTAAAAATTATTATTTAAATACAATTAAATAAATAAATAAATAAATATATGTATATATTTAATCGTTTGTAAATTCATTAATATAAATTTTTCAAACGAGACTCTAATTCAATTTTTTTTTTCAAGCGTCACGGACGAACCATCCCTTTGCTATCGCGTAATAAACGAGTTCGGGGTTACCTTTCATACATATTCGAAGATCCGTGAGAAAGATCTGAATCCTTTGGATCGTTCGATCTTTCTTACACGATCGATATACATACACTTATACGCACGAACACACGCGCGCACAGAATATCGTCCGATCGAGACACTGAAAGTCTTGGAAGAATGTAGGTCATCGATTTGGTACTCTCTTGGTCTCTCCGTAAATCTGTCGATCGATGAAGGAAGATAAAAAATAAATAAAAAAAAAAGAAAATAAATAAAGGAAGGAGGAGAAGAAAAAGGAGAAGGAGAAGGAGAAGGAGGAGGAAGAAGAAGAAGAAGAGGAAGAGGAAGAAAGAGAAGAAGAAGGATCGAAGTGGGCGACTTTCGAGTTGAAGCAACCTCTCGAGATCGAAAGCACGTTGTTGTCGCGTTACTATCGCGAAGAGAAAGGGAAATTCTGCGCGTTCCTTCGGCAGACGGTCTTAACGATCTCCATCTCCTCTAAATACGTGCCTAGCGCGTTAGAAAAGCGCTCTATGATTATGTGAAAGCTAAAGACAACAGAGTGAAATTATAATGTCGGGTAAGATAAAAGTATTTAAAAAAAAAAAACCCCAAAAAATTATTCTTATCTCTCTTATCCCTCTTTTTTTTTGTTTCAATATATATTTTTTTTCTTTTTTTTTTTGCTGCTTAAATATAATAATAATTATTAGAGAAGAATTTCCAGTCTCGTAACTTGATTGTTTTTTTATTGTATATGTATACACATATGTGTGTGTGTGTGTGTGTGTGTGTTTGAGTATACGTGTAGTACGTGTGCATACTGTTAATAGCTTGCTTAGACGTTTAGTGATGAACGATAAAGGTCGATCTCGCTCTCGAGACACATTATTTAACGAATAACCAGAGAGAGAGAGAGAGAGAGAGAGAGAGAGAGAGAGAGAGAGAGAGAGAGAGAAACGATAAGTAGCGTTCGAGAAATTCTAATTATGGGCTCATTGATCAAGATAGTAAGATAGAAGAGAGTATATTCACTTTGTTGTCTTTAAACTTTCACATAATCTTAACATCTCAATCTATTACATCTAACTATACCAATGGATATAAATTAAGTTAATATTACGCATACGTATAACCAACAACAGTTTATAATATAATTGTTCGAAAGGATTTTATCGAAATTATTTGTAAAATATACATATTATTAATAGAAATGTCTTATATTGTTATATTTAATCATTGAATTTAAATAATAATAATAATAATTTTCTAAAATTAAAATCTTTCATTCGTGTATTTTTAAATTTCTAATCGTTCTATTGGAAAAAAAAAAAAATAAGGACGAAGTCACTTCAAGCAAGAAAGAGGATATCCGAATCGATTTTCTTTTTCGTTCTTTTTTTCTTTTCTCTTTTCTTTCTTTCTTCTTTTTTTTTTTTTTTTTTTTTTTATTTCAAAACGTCGCAGCACGAGCATTATGCAATATCACGCGATACTTCCTTTTTCCTGTCTCGAGCCATTTAATCGTACGACTTTGTCGCGCCATGAATACGGAAGTAATGTAGGTGTGAAATTTACATTGATAATCCTCGAGGCCTTGAGAATATTACGTTAACATCAGCTTTATGCATTACAAAATCTCATACCTGAGTGCGTTTGTATTTCTCTGTTTTTCTTTTTTCTTTTTTCGTTTTTATTATTATTTAACGATAAACACTATATTGCCATTGTCATCGATATTATGACGACTTGTATAAAATCGAACGATTGATATAATTAAAAGCAAAAGAAAAAAAGAGAGGGAGAAAGAATTTTTTCCCGTTTACGGAAAAAATTCTCTCCCTCCAAAAAAAAAAAAAAAAAAAAATAAAGAAAAAATAGTGGATACCGTTCGGAAGTAACACCTTCTTTCGGTTTCAGTTTTGCATTATGACGAGTATATTTCCACGTGGTTTCTCGCGCGCGTACAATAATGCATCTTCTACGAAGAGGACTTTAAAGGCCAGAGTTAGCGAGTAAGCAAACAAGCGAGCAAGCAAGCAAGCAAGCAAGCAAGCAAATAAGCGAGCAAGCAAGCAAACAAGCAAGCAAGCAAGCAAGATTCTAATTCGCTCGCACGTATATTTTCAATGAGTCAGATTTGAGTTATAAAAGTTTGGTGCGCTTACCTATGAGCGGAATAGCGAACGAACGTGTATACATCTATAAATATATATATATATATATATATATATATATATATATATATATATATATATATATATATACATACAGACGTATACATATTTACGTATATACAAGATGCATACATAAATATATATACAGCTACGTATTTATGTATGTACGAACGACGATAGTTACAAAAGAATGCAGAAAGTGTTAAGCTCGAAAGATGGAGAAGAAGTAGTAGAGGAATAAGAATAAGAAGTAAGAATGAGAATAAGTATAATAAGATGAAAAAGACGATGATCTCGAAGGGACTCGAACGTACAATTGGAAGAAGAGCCAAGGAACACCTGTCACATGCGAGAGACACGAACGAAAAGCCATACGTAACGAGCTCTGCTTTTGGATTTATGCTAATAACGTAAGAGCGTGCTCTACGCGAGAAACGAGCGAGCTTTTCTTCATTCGCACTACGTGTTTTACAAGTAAAATTCCAACGATGATTATGCTCATTATTATTATTGTTGTTGTTGTTGTTGTTGTTGCTGCTGTTGTTGTTATCGTTATTAATATTAATTTGTAAGAAGAACAATATATATATATATATATACCACGTTAGAGCTATTAAATATTCATACGTTGACAACCTTATTAAATGAGATACGAGTTAATAATTCTAATCGATTCATTTATTATTCGAGAATATTAACATGAACTATGTCGAGAAAAAGAAAAGAAAAAAGTAAAAAGAAATCAGAAATAAAAAAAAAAAAAAAAAAAAAAACAAAAGACTCATTATAGTTAAACAAATTGCACACATCTCATCGGATAATACCTTCGCGTATAACATTTATTAATTTTATTATATATATTTTACGTAATATATATCAGGATTATATTTGTATTTATTATTACAACTTCGATAAATTGCGATAAAGAATCGATTTCGTTTTGTAATTTTCATATTTTCTTTCTCTCTCTCTCTCTCTCTCTCTCTCTCTCTCTCTCTCTCTCTCTCTCTTTCATTCATTTTTTTCCTTAAGTAAATACCATCGAGCAATTTTTGACGTTTTCGCAAAAAGAATCGAGAGAACGAGGAAATATACGATACACACATACATACACACACACACACGTGATCGCAAACTTATGGCAAAAGTGAGTATTTACTAGCGCGCGCGCGCGTGCAAATGCCCCAGGCTGGAGAAAGTCCCTGACGGAGGCTGCCGCGTGCACCGTGTAGGAACTGTGCACGCTCCGCGTATATGCACTTTTATGCCATCGTCGAATATTATTGCATGGTTTCACGTAACGCACGTGCCGCGATACATACTACGCGTATTCGATTCAGCCGTCCAAATCTTTTTCTGTGGATTTGTCGATGTTATACACACACACACACACACACACACACACACACACACAACACACACACGAAACAACGCAACTCAACGGGCGCGCGCTCACGCGCAAAATAATCTCTTTTACATACAAGAGAAAGACGAGCATATAAGTTTCTTCAAATCGAATTTTTATAAAATCATTCTCATCCGACCCCTAGAATAGTTTCTTTCGCCTGGGAAATATGCCGTTCGTTCGGTTAACTGCAATTTAGTGCATCAAATCGTAGTTGCATATTCGCAGTTGGCACAGAGGAAAGAAAAGGTGAAGTGAATCGCTAATTCGTATCTTTTTTTTCTTTTTCTCTTATTCTTTGCCCCCTCCCACGCCCCTTCTTTCCTTCCCTCCCTCCCTCACCCCCTCCCCCCTCCCCGCGACCGTCCCGACCGATGGAAATTTTTATACCTGCGAACTCGTTAGAGTCCGTTCCATTGGAACGAACATTTCATTTTCCTTTTTTCTTTTAATCGTGTTTTCTTTTTTTCTTTCTTTCTTCCTTTCTTTCTTTTTGCACTCGCGAAGAATTCTTATTACTATCGGTACGTTTTTTGCTCGAACAATTAAGTCATATAACAACGATGCATATAAATCTATTAATTGCAACGTATATCCATGTTAAATGGTATTTCTATTTCTACGGTATTGGTCGGCGATACTTTTCAATGATTATTACGCGAATAAAAGTGCGAATTATTTTCTATGGAAGAGAAAAAGAAGGAGAAGAAGAAGAAACAAGAAAGGAAGGAAAGAAAGAAATTTGCGAGAGATATAAAAAGAAAATAATAATAATAATAACAAACCCGATCGCGTTGGAAAATCGATGCGATTTTTTCAATAGGGGATGGAAAAAAACTGAAGAATGGAAGAGGAGGAGGAGGAGGGGGAAAAAGAAATTTCCGAGAGCATGTCAAAACCGATGAAATTTCAATCGACGTGAATGAAAAAAGAAAAAAAAAAAAGAAAAAAAAGAAAAAAACAATGAAAAAGTGAAAAAGAAAAAAGGAAAACAAGAGCGCTTGCGACGTTATTTTCAACGTACGTACGTGCATTCGTACCTCTTTGTTACAACCACGCGCGTTCGATTTTTCCCCTCGAGTAGTATAGTTCGTGGGTTTTTTTTTTTTCTTTTTTATTTTATTTTTTTTTTTTTTTTGTTTTTTGATAGAACCAGGCGGCGCGTGCTTTCACCTGTCTCTCCAATCGCCGACACATCGAAAGACATCGAATTTATTACAGTTGAAACCGTAATTAAGAGCGTGTCAGACGTGCACGTACGTTCACGGTAGCGAGCGATGTGCCATTGACATGCTAATTTCTAGGATACTAGAGAGAGAGATAGATAATTTAAAGATCGTTTCGTATTTGGGACGATGTTGATTCCAACACGCACACGCACACGCACACGCACACACAAACACACGACACGACACGACACGACATATGCGTTGTACAACACGCATACACGATTCTCGGCGTTTCAATCATAACTTAACAAAAATGAGAAACCCGACACTTTCCTTTCTAACGAAAAAGAAAAGAAACAAACAGAAAAAAAAGAGAAAGAAAAAGAAAAAGAAGAAGAAGAAAAAGACGAAAGAAAAATCTATTTAACTAGCACGCGTTTCTCTAAGCGACGCACGTTGTTGACTGTATTTCGTATCGAGAGGAAAAAAAAGAGAAGGAAAGATCATTACCATTATTATTATTATTATTATTATTATTATTATTATTATTATTATTATTATTATTATTATTATTATTATTATTATTATTATTATTATTATTATTATTGAGAAAAAAAGAAACATATCCCCAAGCCACGCGCGTTATGCGTTTTTTTTTCTTTTTCTTTTAATTCCTGAGATCGTATGGATTATTATTTGTTTTGTAACGTACGAGTGTATACTTAAATAATGATCATTTTGTACACAGATAACGTCATTTAGTTGGCTAGAAATAGATAAGCGTGTCGTAACGATCCTTGCAACGAGTCTGTAACGATAATCAATGGGGGTCGACGGGGTGGAGAGGGGGCAAAAGATTATTCGAAGTCTGCACGAATGAAACAATAAATAAATACGTAATACTCTTACTCGTACCTTCTTAAAAAAAAAAAAAAAAAAAGGAAAAGAATCTTCAAAGGCCAATTAAATTTCTAATCGATAAATATCTCTACTTTCACGCGAATTTCTTCGTCCTATTTATTTCTCCTCCTCCTCTTCTTCTTCTCCTTCTTCTCCTCCTCTTCTTATTCTTTCGTTTATTTTCTTATTTTTTTATCTTTTTTTTTTTTTTTCGATTACAAGATCATAGAATCCACCACGGCGGCATTGAAATTTATTCGAGAGAGATCTTTATATCCGAAATTCGTGGCACGGCACCGAATTTATAGACAATAAAAGAATCTTTATTTTGTTCCTTTTCTTTTTCTATTTTTTTATTAGGTTTTTCTTCTCTATTTCTTTTACTTTTTCTTTTCCTTTTTAATGTCACACGGAAGGTACCACGAATGTGGAAAGCTTTTCTAAAAGAAGTAGTATATTTTTTGATGATAAATCAATGAGCTTATTGGACAGGAAGATCACTGTGATCTCTCTGTCTATCTCCGTCCGTTTCTCTCTATCTTTTTTATCTATCCTTCTTTTACACATTTTTGACGGCTTAGAAACGATCATTCCGGGCTGCGTTAGCTGGTAGAACGGTAAAAATAATATCGTGACCGTGTGTCTAAGACGATCTCTTAAACAGGGACTTAACGAGTAAGGAGAAAGGATTTGTAGACGGATTCTACAACGGACAACCGAGGAATATTATGTGCTTGTTTGCATGTATATCTCTATATTAACGAGGGAGTATGGGGCGGGAAGGAGGAGGAGGGAGAAGGGGGAGGGGACAGGTTGAGGATAACCGAGAGATTCGACAAAATCTAATCTCTTTCTATCTCGGTGTTAATATCCGAGAGAATCTTACGTGATTACAACTTCGACGAATTTATTTCCACCGTTAAATCGCGTGTCAAAATATCAAACGCGAACGAATCGCTGCTTCCCTTCTCCCCCTTAACCCCCACCTCTCCCTTCTCATTTTTGATTTTCTCCAATTTTTTTTTTTATATATCTCCGTTTTCTTCCCCTCTCTCTCTCTCTCTCTCTCTCTGTCTTTCTCTAAATCAAAACATAAATCACACTACAATTTTAACGATATAATATTTTAGATTATTTAATATCAACGAATATAATATATAAATTTAATAAGGACGTTAATATCGATATAATAATTACTAAATATATATATATATATATATATATATATATATATATATACGTAAATGTTAAGATGGTAATAAATAAAACGATATTATATCGTTAACGTCGTCGTTAAAAAAAGAAAAAAATATTATTAAGTAGATATACTTAACGTTCACTAATCGCTAAGGCGATCGCCGATATTAAAGGGAAAAAAAATGTGTCGAATCTGTGATCAGTAATATTTTAAGATTAAAACTTTTCCTTTTTCTTTTTTTCTCTTTTTTTATACAAATCGTATAAACCTACCATCCATTTAACGTCAAGCTTTCATCGTCGTACTATTCACGAAACCTTTGCGATGGTAATTATTTCGATAGAAAAAAAAAGAAAATTAACGAATTACAGAATTAAAAGAAAATAAAATAAAGTAGGAAAAAAACAAATTTCACTGTTATCTCGTAGACGAGATAAATCTAAGCGCATCTCACTCGTTACGCTTCAACCTTTCCTAATCGTCCATCTTAAATGGGTCCACCGTTTAAAACTTTCCTTTTATTTCGTCCGATAGAATTATCCACATACACACACACACACACACACACGGATATAATCACGTACGTATTATGTATATAGATACGGTATGTTTTTACGTATTGGTATTCAACGCTTAGAGATCTACGTGGATAATACATTATTGGAAATTTAACGGTGCGCAATGAAAGACGGTCGTAATTTACATCGGCCACGCCGATTAACGATGTTAATCGCGCTAATTGTAAGTTATACGCCAAGTTGATAGCACGTTAGACGGTGTAGAAAAAAATAGAAAAAGAAGGAGAAAGAGAGAGTGAGAGAGAGGGAGAGAGAGAATATCATAGAATGCGTTACGAGGGCAAATCATATACATATATGTATATATATACGTGTCGTTATGTGTGGATGTGTAATGGACCAATAATAATCAAACGTATGCTTCTTAGAAGAGTTTTATGTGTTGGTTTCAGCGATGAATCGATTCTTACATTCCTTTCACCGTATCATTTTACACAATCGATGATTACTTACAAAGATTGACCGTTTTTATGGTATAATTGTGACAACCATGGACGATGAACTTTTTTCTTCCCCCCCCCCCCGCCCCTCTCGAAAATTACCTTCTGCAATAACCCCCATCGTCATTAAACTTTCACGTATTCATTCATTTTATTTGCAATTATTTTGATTTCATTTATTAATTTTTTTTATTATTAATATCGATACGATAATTATCGAACGAGTGCATCGACACCGATACCACGAACATCGAAACGATTAAAGACACGATCAGTTTTACGTCGCTTCGAGTAAATCAATAAAACCACGTCGGGACGATGACGATTAAAGATTATACGACGACTAAAAAAAAAAAAAAAAAAAAAAACAAAATGATTATAAACAAATAACAAAAATAATCCCAACGCTATTCTCAATATTTACGATCGATTTGAACGATACTTTCTCCGATTACGTATGATTAACGAAACAGAAAGAAAGAAAAAAAAAAAAAGTAACAGAAAAGTGAAAAAGAATAGAAAACAATAGCGCGCGAAACGATTAAAAGTGTATCGAAGTAAAAGTCATTAGAACGCGGTATACGTGATTTTCACGCTCAGGAACGTCATCGAGAGTAAACGTATATATATATACACATGTATATACATTGTACATAAACACACACACATATATACAAAAATGGCAGCCTCCTTCACCGAGGTACTTGCTCTCGATATTACGAAGACCTTCGACTTCGGATCATAAAATCGATACGAGAGAAACTCTCTTTCTCTCTCTCTCTTTCACACACATATACACACAGAAAGAGAAACGTACACAAGCACTAACGTATAAACAGATTGTCGATATGGTTTTTAGTATCGAACGAACCTGCGTGATCTCTAGGACACACGTTATTAATGCGAGTAATACACCTGTTACCATACGCTCCGTGTTGCGTAAGGTTCTCTTTCAAGAGAGAAAAAGAGAGAGAGAAAGAGAGAAAGAGAGAGAGAAAGAGAGAGAGAGAGAAAGAGAAAGAGAGAGAACACCGAAGTCAAACTGGCCGCAAGAATTCCGAGTACTTTCACTCCTTGCTGAGGCGCGGTGCTGTCTCGATACACCTTGTGTGTATATATGTGTATATATATATATATATATGTATATGTATATATATATGCACAAACACAAACACACGCTGGTTCTGCTGACTGCCTACCTGCTGATTCAGAAGAGAGTCGAAAGGGTAAGGGAAAATAAAACGGAGAGTGATGCACGATTTTATTACGCGAAAGCGAAACCCGAACCATTTGTATATCGTTCCTTTTTACTCGCTATATTTCTTCCTTTTTTTTTTTTTTATCTTCTTCTTCTTCTCCTTCTTCTTATCCTTATTCTTATTCCTCTTCCTTTTCCATTTCATCCTCGTCCTTATCTTTATTTTTAAGTTTTGATCGTCATTTTCGTTCCTTCTCTTTTTTGTCATCACTTTCGGCGGTCTTCTCTCTTTTTTATCTTTTCCTTTTCTTTTTTTTTTTTTATTTATCTTTTTTTCTTTTTTTTTTTTCGTTGCTTTTTTCCCTTTCTTAATTTCTCTAAATCATTATCGAATTCTTCTTTAGATTCGCGGCAGGCACATCTCGTATAACGCGTCGCGTTATAAAGTTATTTAATGTCGTCGTAATGTCGTAATTATAAAATCAACCGTAACGAATATCGAGATTTAATTAATGGTACATTTGTAATTATCAGATTTGATATTGTCAGTAAGATTTATGTATAAAAATCGATTGTGTGTGTGTGTGTGTGTTTGTAAGCATCGAGCGGGGAGGAATTTCTTAACGAGCAACCGGATGATGATTAACGAGCAACATCAGTATTTATTTCAATCCATATTATTAATTGGTAACATTGACGAGGAGGAAATTAATTAGTGATAATTAATCTTATTAAAAGATTATGAATATTCTATATACATATACGCGCGCGCACACACACACACACACATATATATATATATTTATTTATTATAAAATGACATGTGTTTCATTAAATTCATATCAAATCGTTGAATTTTAATCAGAGAGGTGAGAGAACATTGAAAGAATATCATAACAATTTCAAAAGGAAGATACACCGTATGAAGTATCAAATGATTATTCGATCAATGAACGTAAAGATAAACATAATAACAATACGATTCATTTCATATTATTTTCTATCGCTAAAAACATAAACAATCACGTAGTTCGGAACGTTTGAATGGTTACTGTAATACCGTGCGCGTTAATTAATAAAAAAAGAAAACAGAAAAATAAAAACATTCGTATTTTGAGATACTCCTTGATCCTTTCATCTTTCCCTTTATCAAAAAAAAAAAAAAAGAAATAAAAAATAAAAATAAAAAAATAATAATAATAATAATATTTATAAAAAAAAGGAATATGTAGAAGAAAATTCAAGAACTCTCGACGCGATCCGACAAGGGGGCGTACATTTAATAAAATATTCGATTTAGCGTCGACATCGTTCGGAGTCGTTCGGAGTCCTCCATGCGAGAGAGACAGAGAGAGAGAGAGGGAAAGAGAGAGAGAGAGAGAGAGAGAGAGAGAGAGCTCAGCGTAATAAGTGTAATAAAGAGTGAATTCTTCCGAAAGGTTTGCGCGCGTTGAATCTCGGCAAGGTTTTAAAAGAGAAAGGGCGCAAGATACGTGGAAATAACTATAAAGTTTCGCTTGGTTCGTACTTAACGGCGCCATAATTGGTGGCGAACCGCGAACGACTCTCTCGTTTATTTTTCCCTTCTATTTCTGTCTCTTTCACTCTCTCTCTCTCTCTCTCTCACTCTCTCTCTCACTCTCTCTCTATCTATCTATCTATCTTTCTCCATCTATCTCTATCTCTATCTCCTTCTCAATTCTCTTTAGCATCTAATCGCAAAAGCTCATTAACACCTTCCTCCTTACTTTAAACACAAGACGACGGCCAGTATTATGACGGTATGGGGTGACTCTCGCATTCACTCCTTTAGCTCTGCAATCAACGCACACCTGAGAGTACATTTGCCAACTATGAAATCCGCACGCTGATGTACTCCGTCTGTTATCTCTACGTATTCCGTGGTATCTGTATGCGTGTGTTTATATATACATATATACATCTTCAATCATTGTGTCTTATTTGTTACGATCACGGACTACCGGATGCATGATTTCTGATCGTAATAAATCGTATGACAATAATGGTTCGAGTTAATGAAATTGTAAGTTCAGTTACACTTCATTCGAAATAAGTTCTTTGATCCGATATCGTATAATAAATTGTTTATTTATGTTTCATCTATTCGTCTCACCGTATATGCACGTTCTGATATCTTTCGTAATATATTTCTTTTCGTTTTGTTTCAATCCGAAACACATTTTGTATATTCCAACGTTTGCCGTACGCGTACGTTCCGTTCGTTATTCCATTGAGAAAGCGAGAGAGAGAGAGATCGCGTGAAATTGCGAATGAATTTTTACGAATGGAATTTTTATGAATGAATTATTATTATTAACGAGTCCTTTCACGAATGAGTTTCTATGAATGAACTTTTACGGAATGGAATTCTTACGAATGAACCATTATAAATGTCTCTTTCGTCAACGAGTATCTACGAATGAGTTTTTACCAATGAGAAACGTAAAAACGTTAAATTAAGAAAGAATAGAAAAAAGAAATGAGAGAATTGAATCATCAGTGGAAACGATTGCGTCGATATTCATTCATAAATTCGTATCATTCGTAAGTAATAATTTCGTCGAAGATAAAAGCTTTGTTCGAAGTGCACCGACAATTCGAGAAAAGGAATAAAAAGGACGAAGGGAAAGAAAGAAAGAAAGAATGAAAAAAAAATCGAAGCACGTGCTCGAGGATAGATCTCGTTCCCGCGTTAAATTTCGAATTGGCGATACCCAGGAACGAATTATGGTGTTGGTGCAGTCTCATAATTAGAATTAAGAACAGCCTGCCTGCCTGGCCTCGAACGTCGCAGAAAAGCCGAGCCCGTCCGTCTTCTATCGTACAGCACCATGATTTTCGAACGATTAGAGCCGAAGGACCGACCGAATTAGCCGTCTCTACTTCTCTTTCTCTCACAATTGCCCTTTCAAAGGGCGAATTCTCTCTCTCTCTCTCTCTCTCTCTCTCTCTCTCTCTCTCTCTCTCTCTCTGTCTCTCTCCGTCTGTCCGTCTTTCTCTTATTCTCTTTCTCTTCGAAGTGTTCACTGCACGCAAAACTTGTGGATCTTTCCGAAGAGATCGCGTGCATCCGGTGCATCGAATAGCAACATCCTTTTCTTTCATTCGTTGCATCGACCTTATCCGAGATTTCCCTTTTTCGTAGGATTTTATTTATATAAAAGGATAAACGAGAGGAGAGCAAACAAAGAGAGAGAGAGAGAACAAATGTGTATCATTTTTTTCGTTTATTTGTTTTTTTTTTTTTTTTGGGAACAGAATCGTTAATCGTCTCGTCGAAATTTAAGGAATGAACATTTAATCGATTCGAAAGGTTAATTGAATTTACGCATCTGATTTCTTTCATTTTCTTCTTCTACTTTTTTTTTCTTTTTAATTATCAATTAATCGAATTTCGTAACTTAATTTAAATTTGAACTTTAACGTCGATTTGAAACGTTCATTCTATCTATCTTTCTTTTTAGTTTGTTTTATTTGTTTTTTTTTTTTTTTTTCCTTTAAAGATACACACAAGACATCAACCTTGCGAGTTTCCTGAACTCAACGACGACTTCTCTATATAGTGCGCGCGCGCGCGCGCGCCCAAGATAACGACTAATAAACTTCGCACAATATTTGCGTTTGGTCTCTTAAAGGAAATTCGTTATGGCTATCGAACTTGCGCTATGGTTAATTTAATTTAAAAGTAGTCGTCGTTTCTCTTTTTCTCTCTCTCTCTCTCTCTCTCTCTATAAGAGAAAAAGAAAAAGAAAAAGAAAAGAAATAAATACAAAATATAAAAATTACGCCATCGGAAGGACCTGTATAAGGAGAGAAAAAATTAAGAGCGAGTGGTTTCTATCCTTTACCTTAAATTTTCGGTCGAATTAAAAAAAAAAAAAAAAAAAGAAAAATAAAAGAAAAGTTGAATTAAATTCGAATTAAATACGTACAAACAAATTTAAAGATAACAATGTAGAGTGCCAACGATGCTAAGTACATAATTCACCGTAGATAATATACGAGCGTACATTTGTGATCTAAAATTTGGATTAAAAAAACAAACACGGATAGAGAGAGAGAGAGAGAGAGAGAGAGAGAGAGAGAGAGAGAGAGTGTATGTATTATCAGCGACAATATGAAAACGAGCGCGCGTTTTGTAAGCCGATTTTCCGGCTCGATAAAAAAAAAAAAAAAAACGAGAAAAAAAGAGCAAACGAGAAAAACAGAGAGGAGGAGGAGAAGGAGGAGGAGGAAAAAGAAAAATGAGAAAGAGCTTAGATTTAAAATGGAACGGAGGGAGTTCCGTAGGATGTTCGTGTTGGATAAGACTTCGAGAAGCCAAGGAAATGTATTACGACCGTGTCAAAGCCCGTCCGCGATAGTACGAAGCACACGGCCCCGTAAATAAATAATAGAGTTTAGCCGATGGAGAGTAGTTATATGTAGCCTCTCTGGTCTACGTCGTTGAAATAGCTTCGTACACTGACCCCACACGCTCTCTTCGATCCATTCTGCCGTTTCAACGACGTAACTTTTGCGCTCCAGTGTCCCACCTTTTAATTAATCGTTCAACGCAAGCGTGAGCGTATATATATATATATATATATATATATATATATATATATATATATATTTATATATTTATACGTATGTATGTATTTGTAAGTATTTTATATGGATATCACCTACATACGTGAACTATGTTTGAATCTATTGACGTTTGGTGGGCGAGTAGTATCAATAACACGACGCATTATCGATCACACCTTTTAATTCACTTCTTTTTCATTTTTTTTTTCTCTTTTCTTTTTTCTTTCTTTTTTTTTTTTCTTTCTTTTATTACATCCTTCCAGACAGTTCCCTATCGTCGTAGGACGTGCTATATCTCTCTTGTTCGTTCATTCAATTATATATATATATATATATATATATATATATATATATTTACAAATAAAAATATACTCATTGTTCGGTTAACTTATATCGAACGATTTATCATCCGTATTAGGATAATATTCGTACTTGTATAGGTTGTCATAGAACGCGAATATACAGATAAAAAAAAATATTTCTCGTGTTAATTAAAGGCACTTATCGTTCGACGAGAAAATCATTTCATAAATATGGACAAATACATCATAAATATGGACGTAAGGGTTAGAATTTTTTTTTTTCAAATCGAATCTCTAAACGTTCGAATCGTTAATGACAAATGTTAAAATAGAACGAGTCATTGTTTCGATTTAATTTGGACGAATGATTTCGTGCGTCCCGACGAGACGAGACGTAACTAATTCGTACGTACGATGTTATTCTTGGTTCAAACTTAAAATAGAAAAAAAAAAAAGAAAAGAACGAAAGGAAAATATCGTTTACGGTGTGATTCGTCAGGCTGACGGATTCGCAATTTTCGTTGAACGTTGAAATTCACGGGCAAGGGCGAAAGGAAGATCACAAACTCGGTTGGCCTTCCAAACGGAAGCCTGCCTTTGGAGCAAAAATCGCGCGAGCGCTCGCGCGCGCGCGTGCCTCCGATGATCTGCCTTACATACCAGACGGCTGTACTCACCCCCTTCTTCCCCACCCTCCGCCACCAACCACCACCGCCATCTCCACCTCCTCCTCCTCCTCCCCTTCCTCCACCACCACTCGCGCTACTCTCTCAGAACCACAAACTGTAATGTCTAATTATAGTAAATTGTTTTCTATTTCTCGCGTGGCTTCCACAAACAGAAACGAAACTTCAATTCCCCACTTCTTTTCTGAAATCCAATCTCGTTTCGATTAAACGGAGGGAAGAAGAAAAAAAAAAAGAAAAGAAAAAGAAAAAGAAAACATATATTACGCCATTACTAATCGTCGTATCATTTAAACAACGAATACGATATGAAGCGTTAATTATCGAAAATAATAAATATTATACGTGACAGCTGCCGTGATTGGCCCGATCGCTTGATACCCCGTATTGCTTCCCTATTACATTTTCAAATTTCTTTTTTATCCTTTTCTATTTTATCGATCGATTGATATTCGCCATTAAAAATCGCATAACTTATTAATCGATACGTCGTGTGTGTGTATATATATATATATGTATATATATAATGTTCTTCTCTGAGTTTACATTTATAAAATACAAATCCGAGAATCTCCGATGGGAGAGAAGTGACTCGAGGTTCCGCGAAATCGTTTTAAAGAGAGAGAGAGAGAGAGAGAGAGAGAGAGAGAGATGCGTCATTGAGAATCGGCACAATCGGCTCGTTCTTTCTACACCACCCTCCACCCTCCACCCTCCACCCTATCCCACATAATCCCACATATCCAACACTCTCAGCACATTCAGCACTCCTTTAAGGGTTTCCATTTCTTTCTTTATTTCGGACTAACCTCTCATCTATCGGCATTTTACGAAAGTGTGACGACCCTCGCGAAAAGAAATCTGAGCGAGGTGTTGGATACACACTACACGAAGGATCCTCCTCTCTTTCCCTCTCTCTCTCTCTCTCTCAGCAGCCCTCTTTCGTTCCTTCGGGGTTTGGCAAGGCGACAAACGTACGGCCAAGCTGGAAATAGCGGCTATGGTGTGGGGACTTTGGGTTATAGTTAGCTCCTCTTATAGTTAGCCGCTGACTAGCTCGCCGCAGAATGCGAAACGGGTCCCTTCTCTCTTCTCTTCTCTTCTCTTCACTTCACTTCTCTTCACTTCTCTTCTCCTTTCTCTTCTTTTCTCTTCTTCTCACTTCCACGTTTCTCTCCGTCGTTCTGTCTCTATCCTCCTTTCTTACTCGGAGAGAATGCCTGGACCGGAGGACCGACGGAATTTCGTTATAAAAAAAAAAGAGAGAGAAAGAAGGAGAGAGAGAGAATGAGAGAGAGAGAGAGAGAGAGACAAAAAATCGAGCCATAAGGAACGAGCATACTATGTATAAACCCATATATTCATAATTTTAACTACGATTATATATATATATACATATATATTTTTATACACATCTTTTTTTTAACGATATAACCGTATATTTTTATCGAATTATATACCTTGCAAATTGAAAAAAAAAAAGAGAAGACAAGGAAAGAATAATAAGTGAAGTCTCTCTTCGACAAATATAATTACTTAGACGGGTACGTTAAAAAAAAAAAGAAAAAAACACATACACACACACACACACACACACATACACCATAACGATGTCCATCGATGGGCGACATTAAAAAGGAAGTAGCAACACCTTAGCCGAGAAATAATTAATATCGTTATTTACGGATCATTAAGGAGTAAAATCATAGGACGGTAACGAACACGGTAGAGGGACAAATTGGAGACCGTTTGTACCCTCGATCCCTGCGGTGCAGTTCAAACAGGATTTGCATGTCGAACGAGTTTGAGACAGGCTGTTTGCGAAGAGAAAGAGGAGGAGGAGGAGGTGGAAGAAGAAGAAGAAGAAGAAGAAGAAGAAGAAGAAGCTCGCATTGCTAATCGTCAAGCCATTTTGCATAAAAACATTTTCTTATCTTTCGACTTGCGAATGAGATGATCCATTTCTTTGATACACACACAAACACACACACACACACACACACACATATATATATACCCTTCATTAAAACTACACGTAACAGAACACGTATATATTCGTTTCTTCGTACGATCAAACCATTTAATGAATGATTTCTTTGTACTTTTATGTACGTACCTTCTCAACTATCTCTCGTTCCGTATTA
>OU427006.1:1490000-1492500 GCA_911387935.1 Dolichovespula saxonica | reverse complement strand
AACTCCCACAAGCACACTCTCTTTTCCCATTCTCCTTTGAGCCTCTTCATTCTCCTTCTCTTTCTCTCTTTCTTCCACTTTTATCTTCCTTCTTTCTTTTACTCTTCCTCCCTTCGAATTCTTCTCTATCTCTATCCCTATCTATCTCTCTCTATCTTTATCTTTATCTATCTTACTACGAAACGTCTCTCTCTCTCTCTCTCTCTCTCTCTCTCTCTCTCTCTCTCTCTTTCTCTCTTTCTCTAACATTAAATCATTCACTCACGCACAATCTCGCTTTATCCATAGCGGAGGAAGCAACCGATTAAGTTTTTGCTCGCACGAGAATTAGAGGTTGAGTGAAGGAAGAAGGGAGAAGATGAGAACGGACAAGAAAAGAGAGTGTGTGCGCGTGTGTGTATTGTGTTTGTGTGTGTGTGTGTAAGAAAGAGAGAGAGAGAGAGAGAGAGAGAGAAAGGATAGAAAGATCTATCGGCTGGACCAAACGATTCCTGCACCTGTTCGACTCATTCGATTCCGTAAAACGTTCGAATAGCCGAAGGGATCGGAGGATCTACGGAAATTAGCCTTTGTCTGATTCTTCTTCTTCTTCTTCTTCTTCTACTTCTACTTCTATTCTCTATTTCTATTTCCATTTACATTTCTATTTATATTTCTTTTTCTTTATCTTATTCCGCTCCTTCGTTTTCTCTCTCTCTCTCTCTCTCTCTCTCTTTTCTCCCCTTTCTCCCTCTACCTCATCATCATTATCATCATCCTCATCCTCATCCTCATCCCGTTGAAAAATTCTATTCTACCTCCCCTCTATCTCTATCTCTTTCTTCATCTTATTCTCTTTCTCTTTCTCTCTCATTGTCCTCCTCCTTAGTCAACTTAATTACAATCGACGATCGTTAAGATAACGAACGATTTGTAACCCACCGTTTTATCGCAATGAACATACACACGAGCGCCCGTCTTTGGTTGTCGTTGTTGTTGTCGTTGTCGTTGTCGTTGTTGTTGTCGTTGTCTTTCTAGTTTATCTAATCGCCTCGACAATTTCCTGCTGAGAATTTACATGCTCGTAGGACGAGAGAGAGAGAGAGAGAGAGAACGATACGATAATACATCTTTGTAAATGCATGAGGAATGTGATTAGTCAATCATTCAAATATAAAATAGAAGAAGATATATATATATATATATATATATATATATATATATATATAAATTCATAAGTTCAATGTGAAATAAAAAATAGATAATAAATAATACAATATTGTAATATATTAATATATATTTCCTGGCAATAATTATTCACCTGAATCCAATAAAAATAATTAAAAAAAGGAGATAGATATTACTTCGTTCTCTCTTTCTCTCTCACTCCTCATCTGCAAGAAAACTGTACACTCCTATATTCCTGACTCTATCTCTATCTCTCTCTTTCTCTCTCTCTATCGGTAGAAATGTATTTTATCGCGAGTTCGCAAACGCAGACATAGAACACGCACACAGACATACGTTACACGCGCATGCGCGCGCGGACAGGCACACAAACACAAACATACAACGTAGAACGTGTCACCATAAATCATTCTTCTTTACGGCGTGGAAATGCAGTCTTCTTTCTCTCGATGGGGGCCGGTGCTGCTTATGGCAGCAGCCTACCTGGCATGTCGGGTATAATATCAAACTCGCGTTACCGTTTCTCCCTTTCCTTCCCTCCTCCCTCTCCCCCGTTTTATCTCCAACTCTTTTTTTCTTTCCCGCCACCCTCCCCTCTCTCCTTTCCCAACCACCTTCTTCTCCCTCTCCCTCTCTCTCTCTCTTTTCCCTTTTTTTATCCCAGGTTCTCTCGCTCGTACAAATTTTTTCAACGTTTTCTTTCTTTTTTCTTTGCAAGGAGAAGCACCGGGGTAAGGGGGGACAGGGGTAGGGACCTGACGGTAGGAGGAGGGAGGTGGAGAGGGAGGAGGGAGGTGGAGAGGGAGGAGGGATGAGGAGGGAGGAGGTGGAGGGGTTCTCCTTTTTCTCTTTCCCTTCCCTTTCCTTTCCTTCCTTTTTTTCTTCCATTTCCATTTTCATTTTTCTCATTCATCTCATTCCAACCGGACAAGGACGTGTATATGTTGGTATGATGCCGTAATACTGGTGGAAACGTTAATACATCTCGTCGATGCGATAAATCACTTGGCATATCTATGAGAGCTTCGTTACAGAGGATGCCGATGTAGAATGAAGTTAAGAGACAGAGAGAGAGAGAGAGAGAGAGAGAGAGAGAGAGAGAGAGGAGACGGTAAGGGAAGGGAAAAAGATGAGAAGGAAGACAGGAAGGTCCGGAGAATGGGTGGAAGACAAGCAAGCGTGTCGATTCGAACGCGTAATAGTCGAAGAGGAAAAGATTTACATCGAAAAAGATCGGCCACGACCATTAAGATGGATCCCAACCTTTCCCCCAATCCATTATATTTCTCGTTACTATCCTCTCTCTCTCTCTCTCTCTCTCTCTCTCTCTCTC
>OU427006.1:1447500-1485000 GCA_911387935.1 Dolichovespula saxonica | reverse complement strand
GTTAACACGAATGAACGAGAGAAACGTGAGTTTCACTTTGATCGTACAACAACAACAACAACAACAACAACAACAACAACATATTACGTATTACACGTGTGTACATATATATATATATTTTTTGCATATTATATTATTATTATTATTATTATTATTATTATTATTATTATTATTATTATTATTAAGGTTTTATTTTCTTTTTTTTAATCATTCTTTCATTAATCGTATCCTTGCAAAAATACACAAGAACTATGCACCTATCGTCCATCGAAATAACACCTGTCGATCATCGTACAATCGCGTCTATCAACGAGAGAACAATTAATCTCAATCGTTGTTTCTTTTCTCTCTCTCTCTCTCTCTCTCTCTCTCTCTCTCTCTCTCTCTCTCTCTCTCTCATCGACAAGGACGAAGGGAACGTTTAGAAAACGTATGAAAAAAAAAGGAAAGAAAAGGAAGAAAAAAGAGAAAAAGAATGGCGGAAGGACTGCTATTTAACAAAAAAAAAAAAAAAAAAAAAAAGAAAAAAAAAGAGAGGAAGAAAAAGAAAGAAAGAAAGAAAGAAAGAGAAAAAGAGAGAGAAACGAAGAAAAAGAGAGAGAAGGAAGAAAAATTGCGGCAATCTTGAAAAGAAGAATAAGAAGAAGCGGGAACTCGCGAGAAGCCGTCGGAGTGGCTTAGAAATTCGCATCGAGAGGCTCGTCACGTCTCTCCAAGAAGAGAAAGAGAGAAGGAAATAAAGAGAGAGAGAGAGAGAAAGAGAGAGAGAGAAAGAGAGAGAAAGAGAGAGAAAGAGAGAGAGAGAGAGAGAGAGAGAGAGAGAGAGAGAAGAAAAGGGAAGAGAAGAGAAGTCTCCTCCTCCTCCTCCTCCTCCTCCTCCTCCTCCTTCAACTTCTTCTTCTTCTCCGTCTTCCTACTTCCCCTCATCCCCCTCCCCATAGAGAAACCTACCTACCTACCGTTCTTCGTTCAAAACCAAGCAACGTCAAATCGCAGAAGGGAAGGGCTCTCCCTCGATGCGTGTATCGCATCGCGTTAGAATGGATTTCGTTTGTCCCTATACATAAATACATACATACATACATACATACATACATACATATATATATGTATATACATACATACATATACATAAGCTCTATCGTTGAATCGCATTCCAAAGGGCCACGGCATTTCCTGCACGCGTGTCCTCCAGGCAGCCTTGTCCCTTTCTTTTACTTTTTATTCCGACCGAAAAGACGCCTCCTCCTCCTCCTCCTCCTCCTCCTCCTCCTCCTCTTTCTCCTCCTCCTCCATTCTTTACTCTCTCTCTCTCTCTCTCTCTTTCTCCTATACTTCTCCTCATACTCTTTCTCTTCATTCTCGAATGACGAGGTACTGGACTGCGGTAAGAGTAGTCCTACGATCCTTCACCCTTTCTCTCTCTCTCTCTCTCTCTCTTACTCTTACTCTAACTCTTTCGGTTTAACTTTAAAATCCTCTCTCTCTCTCTCTCTCTTTCTATCTCTCTATCTCTGTCTCTCGTTATCTTCATTCCTCTCGAATAAATATTGAAAAATTCACGATGGAATCTTGATTATCCCTAACGTACCCTCCCTCTCCGCCCCCCCCCTCACTCCACATTCAACGTACCACCACCGAGTGACCAATAAAAATCACGAGTTTACATATTATTTCCCGTTTTTTGGTCTCCGGTGTAGTTGGTGGGGGAACCAAAAAAAAAAATATATATATATATGTGTGTGTATAAAAAAAGGAAAGAAGGAAAAAAGAAAATATTGAATAAAGAAGAAGAAGAATAAAAAGAGGAGGAAGAAACGAAGAAATAAAAGTAATATCGGTAGATACCCCTGTAATTATACCGTATCGCCGATACTTTTTTATACGCTTAACCGTACGTGTGTTGTGTATTATATCGTATTTGTGTTGTCTCCTTCGAGTTATTAATTAAGCGAGCTCGAAATTCGATTATCAGCATACTCGCTCGATTTATAACGCAAATATCCCTGTAACGACCTCCGGACTCAACTCTCTCTCTCTCTCTCTCTCTCTCTCTCTCTCTCTCTCTCTCTCTCGCATGCTCTTACGATACGAGGAACGGGCTCCTCTTTTTCGAGAAATCGTTTTAATATGCCAATTACTAAATCTAATTACAAAGAAATATATATATATATGTGTATGTATACGTATGTATGTATGTGTGTATGTATGTATGTATGTATGTAGATAATGATCGTCGCTGCGTATCGTTAATGACGGAAAAATTTTGTTTGTGAAACTTAAGAAATTTACGTTGTTCCTTATCACGCTAATAGTTCATCCTACGAAGCATAATTCGACGTTAATTATTGTTCGGCCAAAGAATTTATTTGTCTTTTTTCTTTTTTTCCTTTTTGACAGATCTCAAATTTATTTCCCTCCTTGCTATTGATCCGTCAAAATCGCGTTCGTATTAAATCAATCATCGCGATAATTTACGTAACAACTGCGTTACTCTTTTCCTTCTTTGTTTTCTTTCTTTCTTTTTTTTTTTTCTCTATTTTCATATCAACGATCTACCTTTCAACCTCGAAATATCGTATAAACGCATTATTGTATAAAAAATTGAAATAAAAATCAAACAACGTATACGTATATATATGTATAGTATTTTTTCCCATATTACTCCGATCGGATCGAACTGGAAATTTTCAAAAAAAAAAAAAAAAAGAGACGAAATACTAAAATAAAAATTGAAAAAGAAAATATATTTATTGTAATCGTAAAAGGATATATGCAAAAAACATCGTATAATCGTTTCACATTGACATTCGACGAACGTACATAGACAAAATATTAGATACGTACGTCCTCTTTCTCAGTCTAATTTCATTGACACGCAGCGAATGGTTAAACGAGGATAATAGATAGAAATATATAGAAGCTTACGGGGAGGAGGGGGGAGGGAGGAGGGTAGGGTAGGGGCGTGTGTGCATCGTCCATTCGCGCTGAACGTTGAAAGGTGAATGAACGTGACACTTAGAAAGAAAGAAATAAATAAAGAAAGAGAGAGAGAGATAGAGAGAGAGAGAGCAATAAACGCGCGTTACGTTATTAAAACGACTCGAGTAAATTTCTCAAGGGCGTGCTTTGCGATTCAGGGTGGGGACGACAGACAGAGAGAGAGAGAGAGAGAGAGAGAGAGAGAGAAAGAGAGAGAAAGAGAAGGAGTAAAAGAGAAAAAGGAGAGAGGGCGAGGGGAGAGGGGAGAGGGAGAGTAGGCAAGGCTACTTGGAGGACAAACGTGCCGGAAGCGGCGCGCCCTTAGGAATGCAACGAGTTATACGGAGTTTACACACCAGGGAACGGACTTACGAATCGTAATCCGTAAAGATAGAGAGAGAGAGAGAGAGAGAGAGAGAGAGAGAGAGAGGAAGAAGAAAAAAAAAAGGAATAGAAAGAGAAAGAGAATCCAATTCTAATGCGTACGTTGATATGTCCTACGTGCCTCGCGTTATTCCAAGTTTCATTTATTTCTCGAGTTCGTGCATTCACGCGAACGATCGTGACTCGAGCGTGGAAGAAAAAAAGAAAAAAAAAGAAACAAACAAAAGAGAGAGAAAAAATATGGTCGGAGTTAGGAATACGTAATTACTAAATTCGATTGATCGACATTCGACGATAATCCCGAATCCGTTCGTTCGCAATTTTTCGTCACTCGATCTCTAAACGCCATTTCCATTGTATTCCCTTATTCCTTATTTTTTTTTTTCTTTCTAGTTTCTTTCTTTCTTTCTTTTTTTAACGAGGACGCGATTCAATCGAACATATTCGATGAAACGTTGTACGATAATCCTTTTTCTTTTTGTTTTTCTCGCTCCCCCCCCCTCCCCCCAACCTACCGAAATTCACAACTCGACGCGCGTAACGTTTCGTTGGGCGCGAAAGAAATTTTTGTAATTGAAAAGATAAAAGGATACAAGAAATTTTTCGATAAAATTCGATTGAATTCAAGCAACGCCCAACGCGTGTACGCTCTCTCGTATACCCTAAATGTGGCGTTCGATTCTCTAAACAAGGCCACTTTTACGATGATTAAAACGAGGAAGAAAGGGACGAGAAGAAAGGGGAAAAATAAACAAACCAAAAAAAAAAAAAAAAAAAACAGAGCGAAAGAGATAGAGAGAGAGAGAGAGAGAAAATGCGTTCAAGTGATGTTAACGGGCATCTCTCTCTCTCTCCCTCTCTCTCTCTCTCTCTCTCTCTCTCTCTCTCTCTCTGGTGAAACGATCGTATTACCGACTAGTGGGACCTAACCCGAAAAATCCCGTTCTCGGGTTTCTCAAACACGACTGGGGATCCGTACCGGGACACGGTCCTCGGGTAACGAGGACACTCCTGACAAAATGAAGACACAAGGGGAGGGTAGGAGGGAGGGGGAGCGTGTAAAAACGTTAACCGTGGTCCAGTGACACTAACGAAAGAGAGAAGTTGCGGACCCCATCGGTTAACGGATAGCCTTTTTTTGTGTCTCCCAACGCAACAACCCGTCATACCACCATCAGATTCGGTGGCTACCTTCGGGATAACACGTTTTGAAATTTGCGTTCTCTCTCTCTCTCTCTCTCTCTCTCTCTCTCTCTCTCTCTAACTGTCCAACTAGAAATATACAGCGATAAAATGAACGATTTGATCTTTCGATAAACTAGGAAGTTAATATTATTAATTATCTGATGAAATCACGTACATGCAGGATACGAAAACGGATAAGTGCATAAGATCGAGTCGATCTGTGAAAGAGAGAGAGAGAGATAGATAGATAGATAGAGATAGAGAGAGAGAGAGAGAGAGAGAGAAGAAAAAAATTACGTCCGCATTGAGTTGAGTCAGACTCCGGCGCAATTTAAAATACCTACATAAATCAATCTTATGGAAAGGCAATGTAAAAATCAACGTTTGTTAGAATCTAAAATAAAGAGAGAGAGAGAGAGAGAGAAAAAAAAAAAGAAGAAAAAGGAAGGGAGAAAGAGTTTTCTCGAATTAGTCAGCAACCATAACGGAGTCGTACGATTTTTACGTATCGATAACGATAACAGGAACGAGAACCTATTGCGAACACGTTCCTCTTTGTTCGAGAGTTAGCAAAAGAACCCGAATGAGCTCCCTGTATGAACATACATACATACATACATACATAAATGCATACATACATAGATACATAAATGCATACATACATACATATATATATACACACGTGTGCGTACATGGATACGTGCTCGGTGAATCTTTCCAAGTAGTATTTACGCGATCTCAGGGAGCAAGAATGAGAAACAGACAGAGATAGAAAGAGAGATAGAAAAAGAGAGAGAGAGAGAGAGAGAGAGAGAGAGAGAGAGAGATCGAAGGAAGAAAAAGAGAGGATTATATAAACGAACGCTTGGAATCGCTTTTGAAAGAAGGATAGTGAGAGAGAGAGAGTGAGCGAGTGAATGCATAATGGTGAATCATATTTCGAGCAAAGAAATTAGATCATTAAGCCCAAGCAAAGTACGACCTTGGCTCGCTCTCCGACTGAGACTGTGTAAGAAGCCTAAGTGGCCCGTGAATAATTCTATTAAATCTCTCCCGCATTCGTTTCATCATGATCCACTCGACTCGGTGCAATTACATTAAATTACGCTTATTGGGATTCGATTTTAATTATCCGTATCTGCAACGAATTCAGTAGATAGAGAGAGAGAGAGAGAGAGAGAGAGAGAAAATGAAAGGGTTGCTTTTTTAATATTCCCTTTTATGGGATCGGCCAATAACAGTAGCATCGGATTACCAATGTGTAACTCACGATATTTGTAATGCGTTTAATTACATGCTTAATATGGGTACATAACGTACCACTTTCGGTGGATTCGTCGTTACATTCCCCCCTTTTTGAGAAATTTCCTCCCTTCTCTACTCTTTTGCTCCTTACCCTTTTTTTTTTTTATTTTATTTTTTATTTCCTCTTTCTTTCATATTTTCCATCAAACGAACCCGTTTATATCGATGCTTTTGGCTCGATGCGATACGTAAGTACGTATCTCTCCCTGTATCCTTCGATATCAATTTATTTTTTTCCTTCATTTCTTACAACGAGTCGCATATTTTTGATAATTTTTGTCTTTCTCTCCCTTTTGGAGTCGTTGTTCGTTCGATGTAATGAAAGAAAAATAATAAAGATTATAGTCATAGATCGTACGTTTGTATGCAATAGTTGTTAGAAAATCATTAGCGCGCTATAGTTTCGTCGACATTAATTAAAGTCAAAAGTTATTCGTTGAATTTCAATTAAAAAGAAAAAAAAAAAGAGAGGAACAAAAATGATAATTCAGTGAATTCAACTTACGAAGCAAGGAAAGTTTTCTCTCTCTCTCTCTTTCTCTCTCTCGCATCGATCGTCGCAAATGATCGATAGTTCTCTATCGAACGACGACCACACAAAAACGATCGTTTCGAGATATTCGTGCAGGCGAGAAAGTAATTCCAAGCGATGAGATTTAGAACACATTAAGAGAGAGAGAGAGAGAGTGCGATCTTTGACGTGGCACAGCCGGATGAACGAATGCATAAATGTTGAATTAAAGACAGACGGGGGCATAAACGCATACACGGATAATACACACACACACACACACACGCATACGTTGAAGAAACTGGATCATTAAAGTCTCTAGCAACCTTGGATTTCTTGCGCTCATCTTTTCTGTATGCAGCATCCGCTGGAATCATAGCTCTTACGAAATCATAGAAAGAGGAAGAAGATATTGAAAAATTTGCCGAATAAAAGATAACGAAGGGAAACATAATTTAAAAAATATATATATATATATATATATATATATATATATATACGTATATGTTTTTGACAAGTACTTTTTTGAATTTTTTTTTTTCTAATTCCTTTTATTTTAATCTTTCGAGATAATATTTCTTGAAAGATGGATAGAAATATTTTATCGAACGGTACAATTACAAAAGTACATAAATAAATAAATAAATAAATTATAAAAGTACAAACGATCGAAAGTGAAGAGAAGAGAGGAATTAAAAGAAAAAAAAAAAAAAAGAAAAAACCAAGAAGATAATAAAAAGGAAAAACCCTAAGAAATCATTCAAAGTCAATATAGATTAAATTGATGTTGAAGCGAGTGAAGACGTAAAACAAAACAAAAAAGAAACCAAAAAAGAAGAAGAAGAAGGAGAAGAAAAAAATAATGGAAACCGTTTCATCGGATTCGAATACTCGTCGGTTAAGCTCTCACTGTCTCTTCCTTTCTCGTTTCATTTGATTTCGAGCGGTATCTCGTAGAGCACCGCTGGTGGTGTACCATCTAAAGCCTATCCTAGTTTTTGCTTATCCAGACCAGACCAAACCAGACCAGATCAGATCAGATCGGAGCAGAAAAGAGAGCAGAGAGCAGAGAGAGGATGAGAGGAGAGGAGAAGACAGGAGAGAACGGTTCTAAAGCTGCTACTGTTGCTTGCTAGGTTACGAACCATCTACGGGCTTTGAGAGCTTCTTCCTACCTTATACGATTATTTCACCTCGCTTCCCCTCAACCAATGAAAACCACGTTCAAACCATTCTCGAATCGAAATATACGAGGATGATAAAATAATTGGAACGAAGCCGAAGATACATGTAGACGTTACGATTTTAACGCTTCTTCTATCATAGTAAATTTCTGATTAATTTTTGTTTTGCGAATTCACTTCTATATCTCCTATGAAATCACGTCTTATATTCGCAAATGTGTGTATATATATATATATATATATATAAAAATATTTCTAATTGATCCAATGTTACAAACGAAAGTACGATGGATCGTATAATCGAGCAGATAATACCACAAAAATATAATGATATAACTCTGCACGTTTTATTTATATTATATACTCGTACATTTAATACATCTTACGCTATTTATTTTATCCATCGTACTAAATACTATATCGGATTAACAAAATACGACGCGATGAGATAAAAATATTCGAAAATTTATCTTCGTCGACCACCACCACCACCACCACCACCACCATCACCAACCCCCTTTCCCCGACCCGTCCCATCCCGCCGACCGAAGTATTCAATGGGTCGGAAAATTAGCTTGAAACGCATGGCTCTAGTGTCTCGTATGTCCTGAATAAAATTAAAAAATAATATGTGTATATATATATATATATTATATATTATATATACGAGAACGCACGAGCTAAAGAGAACGAAACGAAAAAGAGAAAGAGCAAAAAAAGTATAAATAAAAAAAAAGAAAAAATATATATATATATGTAGAACGAGTGAGAAGGACAAGGAAGGAGAACGTTTTATGTAATTTGGTCCTGTTTAACGTTGCCCTTATGCTGTGCAACATTCGATACTTCTTCGATGAGGCTATGTACCACGTGGACAACGTAAGATAACACCTTTATAACCAGACAAATAAAATACTCAGGTAACTAAACATGTATGTATATGTGTGTGTGTGTGTATATATATATATATATATATATGTATATAAGATCGATTTCCCTCAACAAAACATCGATTCTCCCTTCGGATAGCTATTATCTTGATAAAAGGATGTCTCTCTCTCTCTCTCTCTTTCGTAGTTACAATCAATGCCAACTTGCTATGGAGACTTTCCCAGCGTGGTTCACGTACGCGGAACGATCAGGCTAACGCTTACAATGCTCTTTTGTGCTGGCCACGATTTAATTACCCGTTAGTGATTTTTTATGGGATTTCGACAATAAGATCGTACGTATTCCCTATCGCATGTTTTCTTTCTCTATTCAATAAAATAAAAATAAAAATAAAAAAAATATATATATATATATTGAATTTCTTTCAGGTAGCTAAATAGTTCGCGAAAAATGTTATCCTATTAACAGATAAATAATAATAACAACAACAACAATAATAATAATAATAGTACAAATATAACGAATAATACATCATAGATACGATAAGCGCGTAAACTCGAATGGTATTTTGATTCGATCGTTAAAAATATCGATCAATTGAAATTATCTGATCGTATTTATATCCGATCATTTCAGGAATTATTAATTCGTTCGGGAATAAAAGTTGCAAAATAACTTCGTGATCGTTCGATTCGCGAAGGAAAGATTTTCTAATCAACAATGCGAGATTCGCCGGGAGCACCGCAGCACGTCTAGTACCTCAACATTCCGCGGTTTGTTCTCCGGTAACTCCCACTATCTTTATCCCTCTCTCTCTCTCTCTCTCTCTCTCTCTCTCTCTCTCTCTTTCTATCTCTCTCTCTTTCTTTCCGCTTGAATGAGAAAAGATGACTCGAATGCCCCGTGGCACGTTCTGTCCGCCCGTATAAAAAGCTTCATTGCGCATACGCACACCGGAAATCCCTTCTCCCTTCTCCCTCCTCCCTCCTCCCTTTTCCCTCCCCGGACTCCGCCAAGGAACCTCATCCCTCCCTCCCCCTATTACGGAAGTGCACCTCGCGGAATGCGAACGTGCCGCTATAATATTTCCTCGTCCTTTCGAGGAAATTTAATCGATCGATACCCCGAACCCCTTTTTACGCGAAAGGATCCTTCTTTCCTTAGTTCTTTTTTTTTATCTTTTTCTTTTTTTATCTTTCGCATCGATCGATGATCCCTTAACCCGGGCTGACTCACTCGTACGAATCCTCTATGGCCTTTCATGAGACGTACGAAGAAACGATTGGATAAAATTAAAAGTTAACTTCAAAGTGGAGGGGGAGGGAGAATAAACGAAAATAAAAAAAGAAAATGCGCAACCAATAAAATCGAAAAATAAAATACGTAACCATAGTTGTGCGTTCGCGTAAAAACTCTCTGACGATGGTGTTTGGGGTTGGCGTAATGGGGTTGGCGTAATGGGGTTGGAGGGATGTAAATAAAACATTATTAGCCCGTAGGATAAACGATATCTACGAGAAATAATTATTCCTTCGTTAATGGACAAAATGTCGCGAGAGAAATGAGAGAAAATTAAAACGAATCCCAAATCCCAAATCCCAAATCCCAAATCCCAAATCCCAAATCCCAAATCCCGAATCTCGATCCCAATCGCTAGCCCAACCTCTCTCAGTAGATCTATCGCGAAGCACTATCGTTAATATCCGATCAAAAGATCAGATACTACTACTACTACTTCTATTGACGTTCACCGGAATGCAAATTGAAGCCGTCTGGGAGAAGTGACAGCGAGTCCGCGCTAATTAATCCCTTAATTGAATTAATTCCCGACGAGTACGACGAGCAGATCGATCGATCGTTTCTTCCTTCCTTCTTTCTTTCTTTACTTCGTTCGTTCGTTCGTAACAAAGTGCGAGGATCAAAGGTCTTCTTCTTCCGATACTCCCCGTTACGTAGTCGATTCGTGAGAGAAGATATAAGAAGGAACGGAAGGAAAGAAGAAAAAAGTAGAAAGGAAGAAGAAAAAAAAGAGATAGAGAGAGTGAGAGAGAGAGAGAGAGAGAGAGAGAGTCACGTGGAAAGGCTGGCCCGTTGCACCTGCGCCCAGGGCTCTCGTAGTATTGTTTTAGGGTCAGGTAGATGGTCTTTAATAGCCTCCGGACACGCTTCGTGCCTCTTCGAATGTTCACTGAACCGAAGTAGCTCCTCTTAAAATCAAAAGGAGTTTCTTTTCCTTTATCGTTTATTCTTCTATATCGAAACCATCCTTTCTGTAGATGCTTTTAAACGTTAATCTATATACATACACACACACACACACACACGCATATATATATATATATATATATGTGTGTGTGTATAGCGAGGCTGTTATCGTATATACTTCAAACAAGATCAAAATTATGTACTCTTAATCTAATTATTGTATATTGACAAAATTGTTTGATTCTTATGAGATTATATATTTTTATTTATAATCATAATGAACTGTATACTTCGATATGTATGTGTGTGTATATATATATATATTTGAGATCGTGAAAATAACAAAAGGATCTAAGTAAGGAACTCACAGGAAAGCGTCGATCAAATCGATTAGCTTGCTCCTCGCTCACAACGATGCAATTACCCGTCCGATGTGCAATTACACGTTAACCGGCTTAGGAAGTTATACATTTGTCTTTATAGCGAGAGGAAACTAACTAACCGCGTACGTGAGCCCTTGTAAATCCGTTATCTCGATAAGGAAAACGGGAGTGGGAGACGGGGAAGAGGGGGGGTGAGGGGAGGGACAGAGAGACGGGGAAGAGAGTCGAGGGAAATTTCTAATCGCTCTAAACACGCTCGTCCTTTATTTATTACCCTTAAACGTATCTTTGAATGTTTCTTTAAAACAAAAACCAAAAAAAAAACAACAACAAATCCAAAACGTATATTCATTCCAAACGTATAAACATTCATCTCGATTAATTAAATTAATTTTATACATTCGTTGCTATCTCGAATATTTGATACTTAATACTTATTATACCTATATATATATATATATATAAGGAAGTATATTTTTCGTATAGGAATTTCTAAAAACAAACAAAAAAAAATATCTACGCAAACGAAGGGTTGAGGCAACAACAACAAATAAAAAGAAAAAAAGAAAAATTGGAAAATATGGGGAAAACGATTGACTCGAAATCGATCGATTCTACCCCATCACTAATCATTTAACGTGCCATCTTTGTTTATCGTTCGAGTTGGACATAAATATTAACGCCCGTAACGATCGTCCAACATTCGAGGAGGGACACGTAAATGAGATGATAAATGAAACTATAAATAGCGCGATCGTCGAGGTGGGGAAATGGGTAATGGGGTGGGGGGGGGAGGAATAAGGGAGGAGTCGATCAGCTGTACCGTTCTCGATCGCCTCGTCGTCGTCGTCACGACTTATCCATTAATTTTCACTAAGAAAATCGATACGAGAGATCCGTCTAATTAAATTACGCTCGTTCAAAGATTCCCCCGACTAGATTCGACTCCTCCTAACGAGTTCTCCCTTGCCATACGGATTCGACGAATACGAAGTACACGACGACTCACAATTATCATAAACATTTTCGGAGACGACGTTCCATGCCGGAGAAAAATAAAATAAAATAAAATAAAATAAAATGAAATGAAATGAAATGAAATGAAATGAAAGGGAGAAGCACTATTCTACCGGACCAACGTTTTCGAAGACTGGGTGAACTTATCGAGATAATATAAATCGATTTTTGATGATTGGTAGGAAAAACGAGTTCGAACGTGGCCACAGATCGTTGGTACTTCCGGTGTTTAAAAACCAGAGGATGAGGAAGGACGACGTAAGGACTGATTACTCTCTTTAAAGTAAAGATCGTAACAACGAATCGTTCTTACCTACCGATATATCGATTCCTCTCCTCTCCTCTCCTCTCCTCTCCTCTCCTCTCTCCTCTCTTTCTTTCTCGTGCGTTCTTAACGTTTACCTTCTTGTTGTCGGTACGTCGAAGTTATTGCCGTAACGACGACGACGACAACGTGAATATCGGCGGGGACTTTAATGCCACGGGTGTCGGAATGCCGTGTCGCTTCGACATAACTAGTTTACCTCCTCTTTTACTCGGCTACTCCGCTAGTCAAGGAACGCAGTTAGTCCCTCTCTGTATGTATATACATACATGCATACATACATACAAACATATATATATATATATATATATATATATATATATATATATATAAAATATATGTATGAATTGTATGTATGTATGTACGTATGTATGTATATATGAATTGTATGTATGTACGTACGTATGTATGTATATATGTATGTACGTATGTACGTATGTATGTATATATGAATTGTATGTATGTATGTACGTATGTACGTATGTATGTATATATGTATGTATGTACGTACGTATGTATGAATGTATGTATGTATGTATGTATGTATGTGTAGAGGCTGCTGGACGACCGAATGAAAGAATAAAAAGATGGAGGCTGAGGAAAAAGAAGACGAAGAAATCGGTTCAACCGGCAGAAGAGAAAAGAAGAAAGAAGGAAGGAGGAAGAAGAAGAAGAAGCAACAGCAACAGCAATGAGAAAGCAATGATCTTCTCGATCCTAAGAGAGGACGATCATCCGTTGGATTAATGCAACGAGGAAAGAAGTAATCGTAAGATAAGTGCCTCATGGAAATCTGGAATAATCGACCTCACCGAGCAGGATTCGATGAATTTTTCTTTTTTTTTTTTTTTTTTTTATTATTAGAACCTCTCCATTTAATACTTCCCGTTCGTACGTACGTACGTATGTGTTATTATTATTCTTCTTTATTTTTTTTTTTTTGTTAAATATATGTTCGTTCTTTTTTTTCTATTTCTTTTTTTTTGAATAATATAAATTATTTACGAGACTACCGGTATTTGATTGGTAAGAGTGGTGATGAGTAGGTGCTTGTAAAATGGTCATTGATATTATTTATCGAATGTTGTAACATCTGTTGTAATTTAAGCTATATAATTGTACAAATAATGTGATGATTATATATATATAAAAAAATATAAATGTGACACGTACTGCGAAGTAAATCGCTAAAATTTATCTCGATAGAAATAGTAAACCTTTTTCCTTTATTTTTTTTGATTAGTAAGTGCTTGGAAAATAGTCATCGATATTATTTATCGAATGTTATAACATCTGTTGTAATTTAAGCTATATAATTGTACAAATAATGTGATGAATATATATATATATATATAAAACGTGACACGTACTACGACTAAATCGCTACAATTTATCTCAATGGAAATAGGAAATTTGTTTGAAAGCTTTCAGAGAAAAGAAAAGAAGAAAAAAGAAGAAGTAGAAGAAGAAGAAGAAGAAGAAGAAGAAGAAGAAATAGTTACTCTAACTCGAGAACGGCTGTCCATAATATGAAGGGGAAATAAAAATAAAAGAAAAAAAAAAAAGTGCAAAGCGAGGGAATATAATGGACGATAAATGCATTCGATAAGTGCATCGATCGGTCAAACTACTTCGCGTGTCGCTCAATGACTTTCACCCTGGCATTAAGTAAGCGTCGCGTATTATTCGATAGAGATGCATGATTCGAGAATCACGTCACCTTCCGATTTTTCATCGTCACGCCTCGCTCGTTTCCAGATTCTAATTCCTTTCGATTCGAGAACGTAACTATTTCCCAATACTCGCGATACTCGCGCGCGTAAATAATACCGGCAAACATTACCATAACGAATGAATTATGCGAATATTCAAATCTGATCGATCTTAAAAGAGATAACGTGATCGCCGACACCTTACGAATTTTCGTATCCAACGTGATCTTTCCCTCGGGTTTATAAAATAAATATAACATTTTATCCGACTGAATCAGGATTATAACGAAAAAAAAAAAAAAAAGAAATTAACAACGCCATAAAATCATCCCAAATGTTAATGATACCGATTAGAAAAGAAAAAAAAACAAAAAACAAAAAAATAAATAAGAAAAAAAAAGGAAAATAAAAGAATGAAACTTTGAATTTGAAAAGGGGAACGAACGAACGATAATCTCGAGGAATAAACGCAATAGAGATATTTATTGGCACATGGATGTCGCCTCCGCGCAATCGATTTGCATTTCGAGTCCATGTATATGTACACGCACGCGCGCACTCACACAGATATAGGAGGGTATCTCTCGTCGTGGGTGTCGACCACGACCGGAAAGGATGGTTAAAAAGATCTCCGAGACGCCGCGTTTTATATCCGAGAAGGCCATTGGCACACCGTATAGATAGATTTCAACGTGCTAGATACTACTTCTCACCGGAAATGATATAATAAAAATCCTATGGCTAAATGTTCCTCGCTAATTAACGTCAACGTATACGCATTTATCCTCTTTTACGTACAGATATATTTATATATAAAATGAAGAAATTTGTAACACATACGAATTTGCGAACGTCAATCGCAGAGAAGACATCATAAACATATTTTTTACGATACTCCGACGGAAAGCATACTAATTAACGTCTACGCCAGATCGTTCGAAAATATTATTTACGATTATTTCTCAATTCAATTTCAATAATATTGAAGGAAACACGACGAATATATTGGTGTATATATATATGTAATGATTAGAAAAATATATTATAATAGTTTCGTTTTGCGTTTTTTATATATATATATATATATATATATATGAAAATTTATGAACAATTATATCCACGAAAGAGAGAGAGAGAGAGAGAGAGAGAGAGAGAGAGAGAGAGAGAGAGAGAGAGAGAGATGTTAGAGATCACTTTTTCAAAAATTGTATATAAATAAAAAAATAAATACATACATATTTGTACAATGCAACGGACGCACACACGAGTGTATACTAATTGACATGTAATAACTTCGTATATTTTCTTAGAGAGAGAGAGAGAGAGAAAAAGATGAAGAAGAGAAAGAAGAAGAAAAAAAGAAAGAAAGAAATTATGAATGATGATATTCAAAAAGAATGTGAAGAATCCGGAGATCATTCTTCTGGAAAGAAGGACAACGGAAGAAAGAAATAAAGGTGTAGTGGTGGGAGGTAAAAAAAAAGGGTACAAAAGAAGGAGAGAAAGAGAGAGAGAGAGAGAGAGAGAAAAGAAAAGAATGAGAGAGAGAGAGAGAGAGAGAGAGAGAAATAAAACGCATAAAACGAAGAAAATGTGTCGCACAAAAGGAGGCAGAGGAGGTCAAGCGGGGTCAACCGATGTGATTTGGTTTATGGCGCGAGCTCGCCTCTTCTCCTGCATTATTGTATTTTCGTCGATGATTTACGATAGGAACGACCGCGTTTCTCCCTTCCTTCAGACTATACTTCTCTCTCCTTCTCTCTCTCCTTCTCTCTCTCTCTCTCTCTCTCTCTCTCTCTCTCTCGTTTACTTCATTTTTCTCATCGGACACCACAGGCGGCCTTCGACTACTCCGAATTCGAACGAGCTGATTTTTATTTACTTCCTGATAGCGCTCGCAAAAAACGGACCCTTCTATCTTGCATTTTATTGTCCCATAAGAGAAAGAGAGGTATGTACAGAGAGAGAGAGAGAGAGAGAGAGAGAGAGAGAGAGAGAGAAATATTCATGTTAAATATTTACAACGAGTCGAGCAGTTTTAATCGGTGAATGATGAATAATATAAAAAAAAAAAAATAGTTTTATTGAAAAAAAAAAAAAAATAAAAAACAAACGTTGATAATCGAGAATAAGGGGGAATGAAATTTTTCTTACAACCCTCCGCGTCATTATATTTTACCAAAAAAAGGAAAAATACGTCTAGACGTTTGCAAAAAAAAAAGAAATATATATATATATATATACAAAAAAAAATGAACAATAAAAGTCTTCCCTCTGAACGAATATATTTTTATATGATTCAAATCCTCGTAATAAAAAGTCGTCTCTCTCTCTCTCTCTCTCTCTCTCTCTCTCTCTATCTCTCTATCTCTCTCGCGTTAATGCCATCGATAACATACGCATGTATGTACTTACATAGATAGGAGCAACGTCCCGAGCAAGGAAAGGAAAGGAAAGGATCGGATATTTCGCGTACGCGTGGTAGCACCTTCGCTTAACGTGGAAACGCGTAAAGTCCTTGGAAATCCATGTTGCTCCTGAGTGTATTATATACACGTAGGACTAAGCCGATAATTTACGATCGGCCAAGGAGAGGAGAACTAATTTTATATCGAGAAGTCGATCGTGAAGATTCGCATAGATTTTATCCCATCTCCCTTTTAACGCGCACGTATACGCGTATACATATTACACGTACATTCTGATACATAGAAATATAACGAGAGAGAGAGAGAGAGAGAAAGAGAGAGAAAGAGAGACAGAATAAATAGATAGAGAGAGAGAGAGAGAGAGAGAGAATCTCACACATACACAGAATACGTATACATATAGAAAAACACAACGCATATATAAGTGAGTACGTGCACGTATGTAAGTTGAAAGAGGAAGAGGGTGGCGCACGGGAGCGTATCGAGAAACGTATAAAAAAAAAAAATAAAAATAAGAAAGTAAAAAAAGAAAAAGCTTGCTTGTCTCGTCCGGATTAAAGCAGCGTGGCATCGCTCATCGACGACTTATATCGTTATTCATATATTTAGAAGAACTCACGGAGAGAACGCGTCGAGCAGGTTTTCTCGCTTTCTTGCTATCCTCTCTCTCTCTCTCTATCTCTCTCTCTCTCTCTCTCTCTCCTCTCCTCTCTTGCTTTTCTCCTTGCTTATCTCTCGCGGAGTGCACCGACGGAGCTGAGAGGTTCCCTTTAAAAGTTCATTCAACGTGCTACGAGTTATAGTTAAGCGACTACAGTAGGAAACGGACGAGAGAAGGAGGGGTTGCTATGGTGTGGTTTGGTTTGGTTTGGTTTGGTTTGGTATGGTGTGGTGATAGAGAGAAGTAGTTGGTGGGAGGACGAGGTGGTTAGAGGGTGGAATGCTATTCATTTACGAATTAAAAATTAATCTATATTTAAACGTACCGATTAATTAAGAGCAATGAGACTCCAACTAAGACGTAGGACAGCTTAGATCCAGTGCAGTTATTTGTAAATGTAGGTGTGTCCGTGTGTTTACGCGTGCGTCGTATGTGTTCGTGTATATGCTCTCTCTCTGTGTGTGTGTGTGTGTGTTGTACGACTGCAGAAACTCAAGGGAACCTGAAGAACTCGCAAGAAACTCTCGACTCGAGTTCTCTCTTTCTCTCTCTCTCTCTCTCTCTCTCTCTCTCTTTCTATCTCTCGTAAGAAGTAAAACTTCTCGACCTCTACTATTCGCTTTGCTTTTTAAAGTTTTACGAAAGGGTTAGAAGAAGAAAAAAACCATAGAAAGACAACGAAACGGGAACATCCATCCCTCGGATCGACGATAATAACGTCGACATAGTTTGTTCGGATCTTTCGATCATATAAATACATATCATTTACGCGTAGGTTAGGCATTAAGCAGATGTAACGGCAAGTTCAATCATCGTAAATCGATTTGTTTTCGTTAGTCGTCGAATCGAGGGCGAAATTTTGCTCTCATTTCGCAAGACCGACACAGTGGTTTCGAATGAAATAGTAAATTAACGACGGGTTCGTTGACTCACGACGGAGATGCATGTCAGTGCGTACAAATGACATTATCTTATCTCTCCTCCCGGTTACACAGCGTACTCTGATCTTTTATATGCCCTATAATAAAACGATTTATATTCCTTGGTAGGCCGTAAAAAGTGAGAATGAGAGTTTGAAAGTCTTACTTAACTGAAAATAAGAAAGAAAAAAAAAAAAAAAAAGAAAGAAAGAATAAAAAAATTTGTCTACCTTTTTCTTCTTCGCGCCTACCTTCGAGAGAAATCCGAAAGACCGAAATAAAAAAAAAAAAGAAGCAGAGAAAACGAAGAGATAAAGAGAGTGAGAGAGAGTGAGAGAGAGAGAGGAATGTGAAATGAAAAATGAATGTATGTTGTTGTGCGTGTCCAGTGGTATCGATGACCGAACATTAGAATATTATTAGAAACATATTCATTAAATAAATTGAAATTGGCAGTAATGATAGATAGATAGATAGATCGATCGATCGATCGATCGAACGGAATGATGGAACGTTATAGGTTCTCATTGAGAGATACTATGAACTAGTGAGTATTAATAATAGAATATTAGAATATTGTTAGAAAAATGGATACGAGATACTGAGATACGTATAGAGATACTGAGTAGACAGATATTGACATTAGATACAGATTAGATAACTGGAGCAGATAGGTAGAGAAAATTATAGTTGTAGAGACTGCGTTATCTTTTCTAAACGTAAACAGTTAAAGAGAGAGAGAGAGAGAGAGAGATAAGGTTTGAAAAAAAGAAATGGAGCGAGAAAAGCGTTGGGGAAACTGGGTTGAGAGGGGGACGGAGGAGGGGGAGGAACAAAACTCTTTTCGTAAAGTTCGATTGAAATTTTCGTTACTTGGATCATACTCATTTTTCGTATCGTTTTGACGACCTTAAAAAAAAAAAATTAGTTCAACTTTTCAATCGTCTTTCATAAAAGAAAAAACAAAATTTTAACATTTCAAACGAACGAAACGTAAACATTTTCTTTACGTTATCCGATCGACGTTAAATAATATGGAGCGAACGTAACGTCGTTGAAATAATTTGTACATTCGTGATCAAATATTACACGTCCAAACGTATAAATAAATTCTAATGATCTATATTAAGGATACGAACAACGCTCAAAAAAAAAAAAAGAAATAAAAACAAATCCGATTTGAGTAATTGGATATCGGGAAGTAAAAAGGAAAAAAAAAGAAAGATGATGAGCCGATACAAAAGAAATAAAGAAAAAGAAAAAAATATATACTGTCGACAAATAAATCGTATTATGATTCTTGTTTTCTTTCCCTCTTTCTTTCTTTCCTTCTTTTCTTTTTTTTTTTCGTTGAAAAGCAAAGCAACCGCAAGTGGAAACACGTGAGCTTCCACCGAAAACGTTATCTTTAATCTGATGAGTTCTCTTTTAGAAAAAGATTCGCTATAAATATATATATACACATACACACACATATACACACAGACACATACACACACACACACACACACACACATATATATATATATATATATCTTTCTCTCTTTCTCACAAATACGGGACGAGTAAAAGCGAATCGACAGTTTTAAAGTTTGCTCACTCTGACGATTCGCATTTAAAGCTGCATCGTCTGCGAGAAGAAAGAGTGAGAGAGAGAGAGAGAGAGAGAGAGAGAGAGATTTCGTTTTTGTACTCAGCTTCACTACCACCACCACCACCACCAACACCGCTATCACACCGACATTGTGTCGTCTTTTGACGAAAATCGTAGATGGAGGTGAAAATCCGAGTGGAATGACACCGCTAGAAAATCCAATAAGCGTCGTGTCTAATTCGCCCGATGCACCAGACCGATTCAAAACGTTTGAATAACGTATATTTCAACGACGCAACTCAATACATATATAATATCCCTAATGTGATACGTAACCGGATGAAATAAATTTCTAAACGTCAACCAACGTTAAGAAAAGAATCGGATAGTTTAATGCGTTATAACGCGATTTCGTTCTGACACGACTTTAGATCGATAAATAAATCGTTACGACGATTGAAATCACTATTTTCTTGTCTCCGCGTATGAAGATCTAATTAAAAAAAAAAAAAAAAAAAATGAAGAAGTATTTGCGATTTCATTGTATGTTATAGAAATGATCGCGAGAGTTATCATCGATCTTTATCGACGTAAAATGAAAATTAAAAAAAAAAAGAACGTAAACCTAACAAAAAATAAAAGCGTGTAGTAATACCTTTGAAAATGAAATTTTAATTGGACATTTCGAAGAATTAAAAAATATAATAATAATAATAATTATTATTGTTATTATCTCTAAGATCCTTAATTTTTGTTTCTTTTTTTTTCTTCTTCAAATCCAAATGTATTGATAAAACTTATCCGAAGTGTAATATTAAACAAGATTATGTAAATTTGTTAGTTTTCAACGTAAAAATTACTAATCACCTATGTCATAAATAAATAAATAAAAAGAATATAAAATATGTATGATTTTTTCTAGCGATTCAATTAATTCGTTAAGAGAGAAAAATATCAAAACGATGAATTAAAATATACTTCATATATATATATATATGTGTGTGTGTGTGTGTGTGTGTGTATGGTGAATATAAAAGCTTAGGAAACTGCACGCACGAGCGATCGCACGCGACCTTATCACGCGTGAGCGTCTTATTGTCTCTCTCTCTCTCTCTCTCTCTCTCTCTCTCTCTCTCTCTCTCTCTCGCTCTTATATATTACAACTCGTAAACGGGATTGGTTATATGGGACATACGACGGACCATTCTTTGGCTTTGATTTTTCTAATCGATATTAAAGGTTAAGGCGAAGGACTCGCACCTAATACGCTCCTCTTAGCCTTTCGAATCGTCGTAAAAGAGCTCTAAACGATCGAAGCACGGACTCTTGAGGATCGATGACATAAATCTCCACGAGTATTTATCGATCGAACGGTTAAAACTAATTTTGCATCATTTCGAAGAAGACGCCTATCGTTTTTGATTTTTATTTTTAAGTATCATGCATCGCGTATAATTACACGAGTAGTTAAGGGATAAAAGTGTGATCGAAATTGTTACGATAAGAATTAAATGAATTAATAATCATTGAAACGATTTAAATACGTTCTTTTTTTTTTTCTTCGTGGATCGACTTAAGCAATTAAGCAATCGATCGAGCTCGGTGTTAAAAAAAAAAAAAAAAAAAAAAATTGTCAACATCGATTACTTTCTTTCTATTTTTTTTTTTTTTTTTATTTCCTTGAAAAGGTACGACGTACTCGCATGATTCTGATCAATTTTTCCCATCCCAGTGTCTCTCTAATGCGAAAGGAAGATGAAATCGTACGCGTTTGATTCAGGTCAGTAATCACGGCGTGACCCTTTTGACACGCTCGTTAAATCCAAACGTTTAAAGGAAGTCCGAGGATTCTGAAATTCGGTGAGATACTCTTAGATATATACTTAGTAACGGTAACTCTCTCTCTCTCTCTCTCTCTCTCTCTCTCTCTCTCTCTCTCTCTCTCTCTCTGTCTCTCTGTCTTTCTCTCCACGGAGACACTTAATGATCTCTTTATATATATACATACATATATACATATATATACACACAGTAAGATAAGTACAAAATATCTCTGTCTCTCTTCTCTATCTCTTTCTCATTCTCTCTCCTTCTCTCTCCTTCTTGCAATTTTAGTCGAGACTGGAAAATAATTGTCATCGTTATTGCATGCACGCTCCCAGAGAAGAAAGCAGTGTACACAAAAACGTGTTGATAATCGTCGTCGGCGTGCACGCACGTCGCACAGTTCATTGGATTAACTCGCGTTTAAGATAAGAGATAATTCTAAAAAAAAAAAAAAAACAAAAAAAAAATAAAGAGGAAGAGAAAACAGATTCGTAATATCCGTAATCGATGTTTACGCCGCGCGCAAAAAAAAAAAAAAAAAAAGAAAAAAACATTTTAACGTCGTATACCAATGAATACAGTCGATGATAATTCAACTCTAACGAAGATTAGGAGAAACGGGGTTGCGAGACGTAGAAAATGTTTTTTATATGTGTATAAACATATATAAATATATATATATATACATACGCAATCAAAGTGTGAATCGGTACGAAATGAAACGTATCGTAGTTCTCGTCGCGTTTTTCATCGAACGCGCGACCCGTCACGTTAAATGATAAATTTTAAATAATAAATATTATTTATCTTCTCCTTCTTCTTCTTCCTCTTCTTTTTTCAACTTTAAATCAAATATAATAATAATAAACGTTTCAAATTGCAATTGTTTTCCTTATTGATCGCTGAAATGAACGATCATATATCATCATAAAATTGCACCCATTATTTCAGTACATAGAACATCACGACGACTACATACGCATATAATATATATACGTGTGCATATACATTAGTGCATACATACATACATACATACATACATACATACATACATACATAGATACATACATAGATACATACATACATACATACATACATACATATATATATATATATATACACAGACCTTATGTTGACATTACTTTTTCTTTTTCATTCTCGATGCACCGGATGCAACGACATGGAAAAGAAGGAAGGAAGGAAGGAAGGAAGAAAAGAGGCCAAACTCGGGTCGTATCTCCCGCGTAGTGGAACGAATTCCACGCTAGGCCACCCTTTCAAAAAGCCGGAAAAAAGGTTTGCGTGTATGTATATATATACGTACGTATATATGTGTGTACGTATATGTAGGCGCGCGCGCGCGCGTGTGAGAGAGACAGAGACAGAGACCAGAGACCAGTGAGATATATATATATATATAGATATATAGATATACAGATATAAAGATGGATAGATTTACGTGAATTTATTCGTGAAGGATTTTCAACGTACAGACGGACGAAGATGGAGGCTCGCGCTCGTCGTCTTTTAAATGACATGCCATGAGCATTCGCAAAGTGGAGCAGTAATCGGATGTACCGTAATAACTCAAATAAACTCGGGACTAGCAATGCTCTCTTTTTATTCTTCTTCTTCCTCTTCCTCTTCCTCCTCCTCCTCCTCCTCTTCTTCTTCTTCTTCTTCTTCTTTAAGAAAGAGAGAGAGAGAGTGAGAGAGCATCTCGCGAATAGCTTCTGGTATTTTTCCTCTTACTCTCACACCCACAACCCCCAACCCCACCATTCCTCATCGAAATCGACTCTGTTATGCTTCCAAACTCTATCACGGCAACAAACTTACGATCTAACGAAAGTATCATTACGATTTTATTCCTTTAAAAAAGAAAAGGAAAAGGAAAGAAAGAAAAGAAAACACGACTCGTAGGCGCATTCATCACTCTCGCGACTTTAATCATCTCTCTCTCTCTCTCTCTCTCTCTCTCTTTCTCTGTAATAGTATACGTATATAACGTAATAGTATATAACGTAAATACATAAACACACGTACATAAACGCTCATTTAACACTTGAAATATCGTTTGTGAAAAACGAAATGATAAGCTAAGATAAATTATTGACGTTATTATTAACGTTAATATCGTACCGATTGGAGCAACGACACGCGCGTGCGTGTATCGAACGTTTTTAAGGTAAAAAAAAAAAAAAAAAGAAAGAAAGAAAAGTAAAAAAAAAAAACAAAAAATGTTAAAAGAAGGAGAAACAAAAGGTAAAAAAGATTACGTAACGCGGAGGTCGCATAAATTTTAGGCGCGGAAGTAAGTAAAACCGGCCGGAAGTAGAGGAAGCTGAAGAGGAAGCGAGGGCGGGGGAGGAGGAGGAGGGAGGAGGGAGGAGGGAGGAGGTCGAACGAAGTATTATATCCACGAGAGAAACCGTACCAACGCTGAGCTGCCCTCAACTCGCGAAATCGATCCGCGGCCGGTCGCCGTTTACCCGGCCCTCGAACCTGCGGTTTCGAGGCGCGACTATATACAAACTTCAATCTCTCCCCTCTCTCCCTCCCTCTCTCTTTCCCTCTCTCTCTCTCTCTCTCTCTCTCTCTCTAGCTCTAGCTCTATCTTTACCTATCCATCTATATATATATATACGTACGCGTGTGCGCGTGTGATATATACACATAAAGGTGAAACCATTACCACATACATCCCGTGTCCAATTATCTTAATTAGGTGACAACAACGTCCGAAATATTATTTTTGTACTAACGATAATTTGCATCTATCTTTCCTTTTTTATTATTTTAAAACCAATTATGTTTTTTGTTTTTTTTTTTTTTTTTTTTTCTTTTAACCGTACACACAAAATTGAGAAGAATTTTGCGAAGGATAGGGAAAAAAAATAAAGAAAAAAGTTGAACATTTCGATCGAATAGAAGTTCGAACGTGCCTTAGATAAAAATCCCTCCCCCCCCCCCAAAAAAAAAAATATCAATTTTCCTTGATTTTTCCGGAGAAAACTTGTATCAATATTTATCTTCCTTTACCTTACGCGTCTACCCGAATCATCCGTAATCTATTATTTATCTACGAAATAGATTACGTGATCTTTGGATAAAGTCCCTCATACCTGTGTGTATGTGTGTGTGTGTTTGTACGTTCTTTAAAAAAATATAATAATTTCAATGTTAAATGACGAGTAACGTGAACGCGAAACGAACTTGTTGTACGTGTAAAAAAAATTAATAATATCGATCCAAATGATGTTCTGTTATAGTCGATCACATTGATCATGGATATAAAGTGTTTCGCGAGGTTTTAAAACCGTTGACACAATCTTTACGTCTAATAACAAAGTCAAAAATACGCAATGCGATATTTTCACGTTGAACACAAATCCTTCGATGATATTGAACGATACATTCGTCCGAAGAAATAAAAAATATTTTCACGCGAAACAAATCTTTCAATGATTACATTTCCGTAAAAATAAAAAAAGAGAAAAATAAATAAATAAATAAATAAATAAATAAAGCCGATCGCCTCGTCGTAAATAACGTTGATTTTCTAACAAATTCGATTTTCTTCGAGGACGAGGCATCGTACGTAAATAATAAAAAAAAAAAAAAAGAAAAAATTTACAACCTCTCGCTTTCGACTTAATTTATCATATTATGGAATAGACAAAACATGAAAATTTTATAAGCTCGAGGCAGACGAGCCTGCGCGCTCGCTCGCTACGAGCTTGTCTCACACGATATAACTCCAATAATTAATTAGCCGTAGCAGAACGGCGAAATAATTCATAACTATGGCGTATTATGAATATTTATTGGACAGTCCATCGCTTTCTAACGTTTTCTAACTAACGTAAATGGGTGAGGGTTGTTAGATGCAGCCAAAGCCAGTAGTATAGTCGCTTGTAACGAATTATTTAGCACACCTACCAACGTCCGTCGATATGTGTGTGTGTGTTTGTTTCGTAGGGAAGATCGATCGACTTTCAAATAACATTCTAACAACGTTAACAGTTAATAATAGAAATATAGAATACGATACACTGCCTTTTATATTTTCTCTCCCCCTCTCTCTCTCTCTCTCTCTCTCTCTCTCTCTCTCTTTAATAATTTACGAACGAACACAGTGTTTCCCTGCGTATTTCAAACATCCTAAATATTACAACAGTAAATATACAACGATTTACCTCTCTCACATGGTTAAAAAAAAAAAAAAAAGAAAAGAAATGGTAAGAAATCGCAAACGATCCGACAACGCAAGCTCGTACACAAAATTCAAATAAAATAAAATAAAATTAAATTAAATTAAAAAAGAAAGAAAACACACACATGCACACACACACGTATAAAAAGAGAAAGACAAGAAATATAATAAATCACAGGTGTGTATAATTGGTACTCACGGGAATCGGAAATAACAGGATCAACGAAGATTCATCGTCTTTAGATCATCTTCCTCCGTGATCGATCGCATCGATCGGATTTAATTCGTAGAATAAAAAACCATGAGATAAAATATATCAATCTCTCTCTTTCTCTCTCTCTCTCTTCTCACCCTCTTTCCGTCTTCAACCTCTTGCACACAAATACACAAGAAAATATATTCGTTCCGTCTTATCTTCACCAATTAAAAAAAAAAAAAATAAAATAAAATAAAATAAAATAAAATAATAAAAAAATAAAAAAACCGCCTCCTCGAAAGAAAAAATAAAATAAAATAAAATAAAATAAGACAGAGAAAGATCGACGATCGACGATCGATGATCGATAATTCCAAGCGCGACGACACGCGTATTGTATTCCGATAGTATCTCGAGAACGGAAGTTGAGGAAGTTAAGGAAGTAAGAAGAAGAAGAAGAAGAAGAAGAAAGAGGAAGGAGGGAGGAAGGAAAGAAGGAAGGAAGGAAGGAAGGAAACAGAAGAGAATGTGTGTGGGAATGAGTGAACAGGACGGATGCGGTAAATGCGGAACGTGAGCCTCGATCGATGTCCGTGCGCAGACTGCCGGCTGCTCGGCTCTACCGCGCTTTCCTCCTGCGCCGCTCCCCTCCCTTCCAGTCTGACATCATCCCCACTCTTTCTGCTCATCGACTACTACTACAACTACGTACATATACATACATACATACATACATACATACATACATACATACATACATACATACATACATACATACATACATGCATACATACATACATACATATATATATGTATGTGTGTACATGTATATGTAAATATATATTTGTCTATATATATGTATATATATGAGATATATCTCTACGTTCGTATGTATATGCATATACATGTATATGTATGTGTACGTATGTATATATGTACGATGCTGCTTCCCTATTATCCCTCCTCCCTTCGCGAACCACCAAAGCTCTCGGGCCAAGGACCGACTAAGACTTCGACCTATCGATTTTTCTAACCACTTTACATACCTTTTTTTCTAGTTTGTTTGTTTTGTTTCCTTTCCTTTTGTTTCGTTTCGTTTTATTTCGTTTTTATTTTATTTTATTTTCATTTTCATTTTCATTTTCATCGTGATCCTTCTCCAAACATTTTTTTTCTCGAGCCATTACGTCAACGCTCGTGAACGAGTCGAATAAGATAAAATTCGTCTCTTCGCCCTTTCTTTCTCCGAAGATTCTCTCTCTCTCTCTCTCTCTCTCTCTTTTTTTTTTTCACTCTGTGAATAATCGCACGAACGTAGTCGTCCTCACTCAGGACGTCATTTATACCGTCAACTCACGACTTTTCGGAAAAAATTGTTCATCCTTCGAGATGTCTCGTTCCGTAAGATACTTCTCCCTGACGTTAAGGGACACCATTAAAAAAGGGACTAACAGGGTATAACGTTGTCCTCTTTGTCGTCGTTACTAGCACCGTTACGATCTAAACGAATTTTTATCGGAAAGAAATTTTCTTATGATCTCCTTTGTTTTCTCTTTTTCTCTCTGTCTGTCTGTCTCTCTCTGAGAGTTGCTATAAAAAGAGTTGTTTCCGGTTTGAACGCGTGGGGGGAGGGGAGGGGATGATAGTATAAAAAGGCCTTTCATACAAAGTGTTACTCGTAAAATACATCATCGTCCTCTTTGCTATTCGTCCACCCGCATGTCGTCTCGTGTTATGATCACACGATACTCGTGTAATCTTATTTGCAAGCCCAACCCAGCCCATCCCAGCCCAGCCTAGCAAACGCGGTAGTACGCGTCTTCACAAAATTTATGCCTTCTCCGATAGAGAGAGAGAGAGAGAGGGGGGGGAGGTGGAGGGAGGGATTAGGAATGGCAAAAGTCGATCTATTTTTGTCTATCGAAAGAAATATCCGTAATCGTGTCTCTGAGACATCGAGAAACATACTTACATCGTATCGCGTATTACATCTTTGATACTCGTAATAATATCCCCTATTTCGATTACGATAATTATCAGACGTCACGTATTTTATCACAATTTCGAAAAAGTACGAATTTCAATATATTAATTAATTCGAACGATCATAATCGTTAGATGTTAACACGATCGCGTTAAAATTAAATAGTCACGTATCTATATAATCCGACACTGTATGTTTTATAAAAAAAAAAAATAAATAAATAATAAAGAAATTACAAATTTGTTTATCCTCGTTATTATTAAGGAAAAAGAAAAAAAGAAATTGTTGACGCTATAACGACCGATCATCGCATGGTTATTACGTTGATCCAATGCTATATAAAAGATATCTACGCCTATATATATAAAAAAAAAAATAAATATATAAAATATAAAAAATTTATTGCAACTTACGAAACGACTTTTCCGCCACGATAACGCGAACGAGATTGTTCGACGGCGACGAAAACGATTTTGACGTTGAAAAAGAAAAAAATGAAAAATAGAAAACAATGTTTATCGCTCGTTCCTTTAAAATGGCTCGATATATATGTTTTTTTTCTCTCTCTCTCTCTCTCTCTCTCACACACACTCTCTCCTCTCTCCTCTCGTCGTCAAATAATATACCTTTCAACAATACGAGCGTTTGAGGAGATCGAAAAGCCCCGATTGAGGGCCTTCATTAATTGTCCCACGTGACTTGCTCGTTGATTAACGTCGAACCCTCCCAGTCGTTTTCCATATAATCATTCTCTATCCCTTTCTCTCTCTCTCTCTCTCTCTCTCTCTCTCTCTCTCTCTCTCTCTCTCTCTCTCTTTCTTCCCCTCTTTTAACTTCTATCGAGCCCTCTTTCGCTTTCGCGTCCTCAATCGAGGGAACGAAATAGAGCAGTCTAAAAGGACTGTCAACTCTCGGCGAAATAACTCGATACCCTTTTTTCTCTCGCGAGAATAAACCTCAAACGAGAAGAAGAAGAAGAAAAAAAAAGGAAAAAAAAAAAAAAGAAAATTGCGACCGTCTTTCGAGAACGAACATCGAGAAAAGATTTGTCGCGAGAGCCTCTAATCGATGCCACCTCTTTCTCTATCTCCATCTATCTCTATCTCTATTGAAAATCTAAGGCCGAACTTGTAAATGTCCTCGACATCGATCTACTCACTAATTCCACCATCTCTTCGATAGACTACTCTTTCTTTATACTCCCATCGAACGCACTTCGTACGATTTCTCTTCGATTACGCTATCGAGGAAGTTCGCGCGCGACGGATCGAAAATTTAGATTCGTATGGAGCAAAAAAAAAAAAGAATTTAAAACAAAGAAATTAAATTTCTGTCGGTTCCGAAAATATTTATAAAAAAAAAAAAAAAAAAAAAAAAGAAAAATATTCAATGCGTCGTTAAAAAATTTAATGTGTATTGATAAATTTTGAATATAAGAAAAGAATGAAGGAAGAAAAAACATATTTTCATTCGACTTAATACTTCCCACCTTTCCAAACATCTACGATCATCCGATCCGATATGAGTCGTGATATAATACGGAAAAAAAAGAATGAAAAAAAAAAAAAAAAAAGAAAAAAACGAAAAAGCAATCGTTTCTCGACGGTTCGAACGGAATGACCTTTGGGTGCATCGCGGACGATTTTGAAACTCTCAGAACGTTCCGTTAGAAACGATACGAATACTAATAATTCAAGACGAACGAATCGTACGACGAACCTTTCTTTCGACGTGTAAAAGGAAACAAAACAAAACAAAAAAAAAAAAGAAAAAGAAAGAAGGAAAGAAACGAAACGTAACGAAACGAAACGAAACGAAAAAAGAAGTAGGACCAAAAAATTAAGTTTACCGATCGGACGTACGTACACGTTCCCTCGAGTTCGAGTTCACAAGCCCTTTTTCTTTTTCCCACTTCACAAGAGACAAATGTGCGTCGCTTTTGAGTGCAATGCCCGGGGAATCTTAACTACCTGCTCGTCTCGTATTCAGGTGCGTTCGCAACTCCAGTCGGTACATACGACCACCACCACCACCACCACCACCACCACCATCACCACCATCACCTTTCGTCTATCTATGTCCCCGAGTATAGTCGTCGTCTCTTGCGCGTGTAAACTTTCGAAAATGGATCGATCATCGATCCTCTTTCCTTCCTTTTATAACTCTTATCGATCCCTCTTAATACGGTTAGAAACACTCGCGAATCCGAATGAAACGTTATTATTCCGACGAATTAGAAACGGGGATCAAACAAACAAAAAAAAAAAAGAAAAAAAAACAAATAAATAAAAACGAAGCATCGATATCGTCGCTCGAATTTATTCTTTCGACGTTCCGTTCCATCTAATATTTCGTCGATTTTTATGAAACAAAAAAGAAAGGACCTGAGAAAGAAAAAAAAAACAAGGGAAAGAAAGTCAACGAATAAAAATTAAAAAAGCATTCCAATTTGTTAAGATTAAAATTTTATATTGAAAGTGTATTTTTAATCGGTATCAAAAATTGCGTATGTATGCTCTTTAAATATTGAAATTTGCAGCCACTCAAAAACCAAAGTAATTAATACAGAATTTACGTCATGTTTATTAATTGCATTATAAATTATACCGTTACGATCTAACGATCTGTATATGATCGCGTCTCATCGAAAATCATATTCTCGACTATACTTCGAATTATTCCAATCTATCGGCAAATAAACGTGGCTTCGAAAACGTCAAATGTTCGTTAAGAGGATAAGTTAATATTAATCGTGCATAAATCATTAATACGACGATTAATTAAATTTGGTTTCTGAATGGCTCATGCAGCCGATCAGCTCGATGTTACTTGCGTCGTTAATACGATATCACGACGAATACGCCTAACAATTCGTTTCTTTAACGACAGATTTGATTACGGAATAATATTACCTCGTAAAGTACCCTTCGCAAAAATGTTAAATTAACTTTCTTATCTGAACTTTGTCGTCTCGAAGTGTCGCGTGAAGGAAGGTAGAAAAAAAAAAGAGAACAAAACGAACGAAAAAGAAAAAGAAAGAAACAAAGAATTAGGCGTATTTTCTTACGACGAGAGTAATATCGATAGTCCAGGTCTCACCACGTGGAGGTTGCTGCATACGGAGACCCATCATTTTTTAAATGAAACAAAATTTCATTCGAGAACAAAAAAAAGAGAGAGAGAGAGAGAGAGAGAAAGAGTGAACGGTTATGTTAACGTGTATCGTCGAAAAAAAAAAAAGAAAAAAGAAAAAGAAAAAAGATTTCGTTCGAACGAAAAAAAAAGAAAAATGTCGAGAGTTCATCGAAATTGACTTTTGATTTAGAACGTCGACGATCTCGATCGTTCGAGGGAACGATCTTTAAAAAGGCGCATGTGGAGCCGATAATAACGTGGACCAAAAAATAAAAAAAAAAAAAAAAGGATAAAGGGAGCTCAAATAATTGGCTAATAACTGACGCACGAGTACTCTTCCCACGCTTTTCTTCTTCATCTCGTCTCGTCTCGTCTCGTCTCGTCTCATCTCGTCGTTTCGTTTCGTTTCGTTTCGTTTAGTTTCGCGAGAAGCGATGCGACGCGAAGAGGAAAATGAGAGAGAGAGAGAGAGAGAGAGAGAGAGAGAGAGAGAGAGAGAGAAGACTGCTCGTTTTAGTAGGACTACACCGCAACATTTTTGCGGTGCTTTTACGTCTTAATTTCCTTTTTGAACCCTTCCCTCCCTCCCCTCCTACCCTCCCTTTCCTCCCTGCCATCCTTTCATCCACCGTAAGAGTCTATTTATAGTAAGCAAAGCTTCTCCACTTAGCATCTTCCTCTGCGTTCCGGCGATACACTCGACAGAAAGAGAGAGAGGTCTACGATCTTCGAATTTCTTCGTGGAAAATACTATCAACGAAATTCTATGAGAAAGAGAAAGAGGAAGAAAGAAAAAAAAAATTCCAAAAGCGAAAGAGACTCCCTTTTGGAAAAGTTGGAAAATTCGAGAAACGTTTTTATTACTTCGAACGACTTCCTCCCTTCTTTATTTTATTTATTTGATTTATTTATCACTCATCCAGACTGCGAGCTGTGAAACAATTTTTGCCTCCGAAAAAAATAAAGAAACCTCGAGAAACCCCGTTCGAAACTTCAGGGGTTGGGGGAGAGGAGAAGGGTGAAAAAAAAAAAGAAAATAAATAAGTTATAATTCGTGATCGTACACACCTTCGCGTTATAACTCGTTGAGTCTCTCTCTCTCTCTCTCTCTCTCTCTCTCTCTCTCTCTCTCTCTCTCTCTCGTTTTAAGAATCGCGCTGCTTATCTCACCCACGTGTTTACATATAATTTATCAACTTTTTATTGCTCCGCGATATACGCGGCATACACGTGGGCGCGCTTTTAAATAGGACGATGATAACGAGATTAAGATTGAGATTAAAGAAGGAAGGAAGGAAGGAAGGGTGGGAGGGAGGGAGGGAGGGAGGGTCCGTCGAGTTTGGAGAGATTTAGGAAAGAGAGAGTTCTCTCTCGATTATCACACACACACACGCACATATATATTCAATGATACTTAAGATTATTCATTTATAAAAAAACCTAAAAGAGAAAAAAGAAAAAAGGGAAAAGAAACTGTACTTCGATATAAATCGATAAACATTTAATCAATAATAATAAATTATACGTACATACATATAAATATCGAATGAATATCGATCGACATGTAAGCGGTCTCGAGAAGACGGATCGATAGATCGATGCATTCAACGATCGAGCATTACCGAACGTATTCGACGAAAACAAAAAGGGTTGATGATCCAATAAGCGTCGAGAAAGAAAGAAGAAGAAGATGATGAAAATGAAAAAAAAAAAAAAAGAAAATAGAAACAAAAAAGAAAGAAAGAAAGAAAGGAAAAGTATCATAGCAATTTAAGAGAAGTTTCTCGATTGGGTGTAAAGGATGATATCACACAACGATGACGACGATGACGATGATGATGACGATGACGATGATGACGACCTGGACGAGGACGAGAAAACTAAGACGAGACGACGAATAGAAACTCGAGTTCTCTTAAGGCTTTCGAAGGACGAGCTCGCGGCACGAAGATCCACGAGGGATCTTGCCTTTTCCGCAGCACACTATGTGAGAATGTTACCCGGTCTAAGGTAACTAACTCTCTAGCAAAAACTGGACGTTCTCCTGCCTACTTCGCAGTTTTCTTGTTTTTTATTTTTTTTTCTTTTTCTTTTTCTTTTCTCTCTCTCTCACTCGCTCGCTCGCTCTCTTTCGCTCCTTCCTTTCCTATTTCTTTTTGTCTTCAGGCTACCACCACTTCTATCCTCGTCCTCTCTTCTTCTTTATCGTCCACTTCGTAGTAACCGAGCATCATCTACCCATCCTCCTTCATCCTCCTCCTCCTCCATCCTCCATCCTCCTCCATCGTCGTTTCTATCTCTCGAGACGTTTCCCTAGAGAACGACGGTGACACATCGACCTGTCCACCAACTGCACCGGCACACGCTACAATCCAAATGCATCTCGGCCTAATGTCTAATGCCTAATAATGCCTTACCCCTCTGCCACCGTACGACGGAACGATGCTCTCGATTAAAAAAAAAAAAAAAAAAAGAACTAACATTAAAACAAAAATAAAATAAAATAGAGAGAGAGAGAGAGAGAGAGAGAGAGAGACGTATAAATGAGACAAATAAATATAATAAGATATTTATCGTGATTGATAATAAACGGTATTAGGGCTTTGATCGTCGACCATGATTGATTTTAAATCTCAAATATTTTTTCTATACGCGTAGCTCTCTCTCTCTCTCTCTCTCTCTCTCTCTCTCTCTCTCTCTCTTTCTTTCTCTTCGTTTAATATTATATTATAATTATTATATTTTATATTATACCTTACGATCTTCTATTTCTCGCGATCACGCGTCGATTGATCGCGCAAATTTTTCTTCTTCTTCCTCCTCTTTTTTTTCTTTTCAATTTTTTTTTTCTTTTTTGTAAACATTTCACTCAATCCGTTTGCCATTAAAATTATCGATCGTCGATTATCGATCGATAAAAAAAAATATTATATAAATATATATATCGTAGGACTCCAACGAATCGTTCGATAATCAGAGAATACGTCGATTCGAAGGATAATAATAATAGTAAATAAAATAGTAAATAAAAAATAATAGTAAACGTATAAATCGATGATAGAATGCAAAAAACAAAGAAACAAAATAATTTGAAAAATCGGGATGCTTCGTTGAACGTTCGAAACGTTCGGATAAATCAACGCGTATCTCGTTGGAAACATCCCTCTCTACGAAACAATTATTTCCTCGTCGTACGACACACTTTCACGCAGAGTATAAAAGATGATCGACAACCCTTAAACCACCGAAGGGTGGATAGGGGTTGGGGGTTGGGGAACGAACGACGAGGGGAATGCAGGGACGAATAATCGAAAGGATGAGCTATGAATGATATTCAAAGGAGAGATGTGATAGAGGTGAAGATGGATAAAGATAAAAAGAGAGAGAGAGAGAGAGAAAGATAAAAAGAAACACGAAGATAAAGAGACGAAGAAGAAGAGGAGAGACAAAGGAACAAAAAAATTCATTATCGTTGGTGGAACCAATCGAAATCGGTTGGTGCAACGAAATCGTTTCAAATTTTTTAAAAGAAAATCACAAAGTAGAACGTAACCACCACCACCACCACCACTACTGCGTCGATTGATAGTAGTAATAGTAGTGGTAGTAGTCTCGCGCGCGCGCGCGCGCTCGTCTCTAAGATTCTCGACAAAATCGTCTCTGCCATCTGGCATGCAACTGGCCGACAACGTGCAAGCCGCATTACGATAGTAATTGTTGCAGGACTCCCTCTCTCTCTCTCTCTCTCTCTCTCTCTCTCCTCTTCGTTACTCTCCTCTTCTTCTTCATCATCATCATCATCTTCTTCTTCTCTCTTTTTTCTTATCCTTTTCTCTCTATCTCTATCTCTCTCTCTCTCTCTCTCTCTCTCTCTCTCTCTCTCTCTCTCATTGCGGTTGCTCGCGCGCATATTTTCTCTCTGTTTCTATCTCTCTCTCTCTCTCTCTCTCTCTCTCTCTCTCTCTCTCTCTCTCTCTCTCTCTCTCTCTCTCTCTCTCTCTCTCTCTCTCTCTCTCTCTTTAAAATGCTAATACCTCGTTTCTTTACGAATTAAAGATCAGAGACAGAGACAGAGACAGAGAGACAGAGAGAGAGAGAGAGAGAGAGAGAGAGAGAGAGAGATTCTGAATATGAGGAATGTAAAGGTTTTTTAATTATTTTTTTTTTCCTCATTTTTTTTTTTTTTTTTTTTTTTTTTTTTTTTAATAAACGAAGCTCTTCCTAATTCCAACGCTTAACTCGTCGTTGGTCTCTCTTCGACCGCGATACAAGAACGACGTTTAACGACGTAAACTTCTTCTACAGAGATAGAGGAGGTCGGACTCGTAGCGAGATGCCGTAAATTTATCATGGATTCCGTTTTATGTCGCGGCCGTGCATTTCTAGGAACGAGAATATCTCTCTACTGTTAGGCTAGCTAGCGAACACGCGATACCCCCTTCCTCCTCACCTCCCTCGATCTATCCCGTTTAAACGTATTTATCGACTATCGACTCGAGAAAAAGTTTCTTAAGGAAGGGAAAAAAAGAAAAAAAAAAAAAAAAAGAACGAAAAAATTAAAGAAAAGAAAGCGAGACGATCATCTTCGAGGCGAACAAAAAAGAAAACAACAACAACAAAAGCATTCTTTTACTTTTCCCTCGATTAATATTTTGAAAACTGTCTTAACATTTTTCACAATTTTTATCTTCCTTTTAATTAACTCCCCGATTTCTTTCTCATTTTCGTTGAAGTCGAAAAGAGCGCCCAAAAAATAATGATAATAAATAACGATGATAAATGAATTGAACGAATGGATAGAAAGAGGAGCATAATTTTGCGTCGTTCTCTCATAATCGTGCGAATCTAAAAAAAAAAAAAAAGAAAAAAAAAAGAAACGAATACTTAAATGAAAACGAAACGTCTGGGGCGTGTCAAAAAAGTGTTTCAATCGTCCTCTCTTTTCCTCTTTTTTTTTTTTTTTTTGTCTCGTCGTTCTCGAACACTCCAAATAATACATACATATATATATATACATGTATATAAAAAGAGTCGATGGATCGATCCGCCCGCTACTCGAGAGGTCAAGAAAATGTTAATCCTAAAAGGGAAGCAAAAAAAAAAAGAAAAAAAAAATACAGAGAGAGAATCCGAAAGGCACTCGATTCTCGTCTAACGTCGTCTAACGTCGTCGTCCTTTATCGAGAACGGCCTTGCCTCTTTGCCAGAAAGAAGAGAAAGAAGAAAAAGAAGAAAGAGAAAAAAAAGAAAAAAAAAAAAAACAAAGAAGAGTTCTATTTCCTTGGAAGATGTAAGAAATTCTTTGGCAAGTGTACGCGACCGTCGCGGATTCGATTTGTATGCAGAAAACGGAGAGGAAATGCAACGACTACTACGACAGTGGCAGCAGCAACGACAACAACAACAAATGCATCCAGCATTTCTATATCCTACACGGTTTAATAAAAATGCTAGGTGGAACGAAATCTCAAAGATTACGTAAGACCTCTCTCTCTCTCTCTCTCTCTCTCTCTCTCTCTCTCTCTCTCTCTCAATTAATACGATCTATTAAAATAAATCCCACCTCGATCGTCGTACGATCTAGAAATGCAAAATATTTTCTACACGCGCGTGGAAAAGAATAATACGCGCGTTTCTATCGCCAATACTTGCGCGTGTAAACCTAACGCATACAAACACACACGCACGCACGCACACAGACGTAAAAGTATATACGTAGATCGTATAATTTTTCAAATCTGATCTACGTATATTAAGATTCAACCTACGACTCGTCGTAAAGCTCGCTGCGTACATCCTACCGTTCGCGGGACGTCACGTTGATAGATTAACGACGTGCGCTCGCGCGCACGCACGTACAGAGACAGACAGAGAGAGACAGAGAGAGACAGAGAGAGACAGAGAGAGAGAGAGAGAGAGGGTCCAAACGTACGAATTTTTTCTTATATCGATCGTTTGAAAATCGATATACCATTAGAAAGTAAATCGATGAGGGAAGTCAAAGGGCGAGTGAAAGAGAGACAAAGACAAAGACAAAGAGAGAGAGAGAGAGAGAGAGAGAGAGAGAGAGAGAGAGATCGATTCTCTAACGTTCGTCTAAGCAACGTAAAAGATCCAGTTAGTATTCAGTCCGGATAATCCATAAACTTTGCTTAACTGCACGTAACCGCGCGTAGTTGCACGTCTGCAACGCTCTTTGATGTCACTTCGCGCAAGACCATGAATTTTGTAATACGCGAGTTAACCGCGAAAGTTGTTTTTTTTTTTTTCTATTTCTTTTCTTTTCTTTTCTTTTCTTTTTTTCTTTTGTTCGTTTCGTTTTTCTTTTTATTTATTTTTTTTATTTTTTTGACCACGAAACAGAAGATAGACCGATCTCGATTCTAACGTTTCATGATAATTTTCCAGATATATAATGGTGTCGTTTAAGGGCGTAACTTAATCAAGTTACCAT
>OU427006.1:1435000-1442500 GCA_911387935.1 Dolichovespula saxonica | reverse complement strand
ACCATCATTTACCTTGGATGATTCGAAGCCGCATAATGAAATAATAATAAAACTTGTCTTGTGTTAATGATATATATATATATATATATATATATATATATATATATATATATATATATATATATATATATATATATGTATGTATATGTACATTTCTTATCACTTTACACTTATAATAATAATGCTGAATAAATTCATCGAGATAAATAACAGAACTAGCGATCCATACGAATTATTAACTAAGCGATTAATCCATGACTCTCTGGATATTTTTTCTTTGAGTATTCTTTCAAAACGATCATTTAATCGTGGACAAATATATAATGTCGAATGAATGAAAAAAGAAAGAAAATCGCATGACAACGAAATATCACTTAAATGGTATCACAAAGTAATGAATCGAGTAGGACAAATTTGTGTCCATCCGAGAATTTTTTTTTTTTTTTTTTTCATAAATAACACAACTTTGCGCCGAAACGAAAAGTGTAACGAGGATTGATACGAGAACAATACAAAATGTTAAACACACTAATTGTCAAGCCAATTAATTGCATTAAAAAAAAAATAATAATAATAAGAAGAAGAAGAAGCAATGACATATTCCCTCTCGAATGTATTTGATAAATAACGAAAGAAAAGAAAAAACATCCTATGAGTTTTAATACGCATAGAAAATCTAAACCATCTTTGAACACCTCTTAACGCTAATCGAATCTCGCCACGAATCTTAAATAACTAAGGGAACCTATCCGTTTTCGTTAATGTTATTATCCATGTATAAAAATATCGTTGTCTCTTGTAAAGTAGCACATCATCCTTCACTCGTATCCGTCCTCCGTTAATTTGCTCAAACAATCGCAAGACTTCGATTGCGTTATGTACCTGAAATAAAAAATAAAAAAAGAAATAAATAAATAAATAAAGGAACTTCGTCAAAAATCTATTCCATGCCGGAAAAAAAAAAATTAAATACGATTAAAAGAAAAAATAAATAACTAAAATAAATAAATAAATAAATAAATAAATAAATAAATAAAAGTGATAATAAAATAAGAGGAAGCATTAATAAGCCGCAGGAAACGTTATATCGATACGGAAGGGAAGAATGTTAATAAAGCCAAAAAAAAAAAAAGAAGCAGCGCAACTAACCACCAAAGAGATTAACGTTAATATCTCGTTTTTTTTTTTTTTGTATCACCATCATCATCATCATGATCGTCAATCATTTGTAACACAACCGTTTATTCGTTGTATCCCGTCGTCCGACGCATAGAATCATTTTTCCGGGTTTAGCGTTCTTGAATGTCTGAAGGGCCTTGGTGTGCGTGGCACCGTCCATTGGTATGCCATTGATCGCCAATATCTCATCGCCTACCCTAAGCGTACCTTCCTCGGCTGCCTGACCGCCCTCCATGATGTCCTTCACGAATATACCCATGTAACCCTTCCTGCTATCGGCGCCACCGACTATCGAAAAACCGAGCTTCTTCTTCGTAGCTCCCTTCTCCAATGTAATCGTCAACAAATCCTTCGATAAACTCGACGACGTTCTTTTTGGATAACAAACTGGATGAGACGTACGTTTTCTTATAACTTGAAACTTTCTCATGCCAGTCATAGTCTTTCTAACGTTATCGTCGTCGTTCACCCTCGTCGTCGTCGTCGTTGTCGTCGTCGTCGTCTCATTGATCGATTCGTTTTTCGCTCGCTTGGTCGGAGCAACAACCATAGCATCAGCATCAGCATTAGCATCATCGGGAACGGGAACAGAAGCAACAGCAGTCTCTTCGTTCTTCGATCGACGATCGTCCCGAGATGATGATTCATCACCATCTTTCATTTTCATAACGTCTGCTGCTGTTACAACGACGGATCCAGGATCTGATTTGCTGCTGCTGCTGGTGGTGGTTGTGGTCGTGGTCCCTTGCAATGTCCACGCGTCGCAAAGATTACGCGTACCAGTAGGAATAACGACGGTCTCCAAATCGGCCCAAGTGTCGCCAATCTCTTCTCCAAATGAGAACGTCGGTTCTCGAGCGATCTGCAGTTCCACGTTGCCAGAACAATTACGTAGAGCACTTTTAGCCTCTGCCACGTTCATACCTCGCAATCTTCGTCCGCATACTCTGACGATCTCGTCGCCTATTCGAAACAATTTAGATTTGGCCGCCTCTCCGTTAACGTCCAATCTCGAAATCACGTAAAACGGACGTACTGCCTCGCGTCTCTCGACGTAAATACCGAGATTCCCGGTTCGATGATCGACGTACAATTTCATGGTCTTCAATTCGCGACGTACCAAAGTCGACTTTTTGGCAGGCGTCGAGGTCGTAATCGTCGCTCGTGAAGAAGAAGAAGAAGAAGAAGAAGAAGGACGATGATGATGATGATGATGATGATGATAATGATGATGATTATGATGGCGAGGATGATGACGACGATGATCGTTGTAATCGTTATCGACGACGATCGTCCTCTTGACCTTGTTTATCCTCCTATCGACGAGCGATTCGTCCTCTTGCGACGACGTATCCGCTTCCAAGGTCGAACGCGATCTCTTAGGGCTGTAATAACGATTATTAACGCCCGTAGAAATATTTTTGATCGTCAACAAAGCCGACGTGCAACAGTTTATCTTCGTGGCAGGTGGACTGTCCTTGCACGGGGACGAGGCGTTGTCGAGAAGGGTCAATACGCTCGCGCTACCGAACTTTCGATTTCTCGAAGAGATCGTTGTTGATTGTTTCGTTTGTATCGTAGAATTACTCGGTACGATTTTGTTCGCTTGAGACGAGACGGACTGCTGTTGTTGTTGTTGTTGTTGTTGTTGTTGTTGTTGAGCGACGACGTTTCTCGATGTCGTAGAAAATATCTTTGCGTATCGACGACTCGATTCCATCTTCGTATCGTTCTTATTACCATTAATATTATTATTATTATTATTATTATTATTATTATTGTTGTTGTTGTTGTTATTGTTAATAATAATATTTGCAGAGTCGTCGAAGAAAGTAGATTTGTTGCATCGTTCGTAATCCTCGAAGGTATCCTCGTCGCAGCTGTCGGTATCGTCGTCGTTATCCTCGTCCTCGTCCTCGTCCTCGTCGTCCTCGGACATGACCAAGGTCGAATCAGTCTTGTTAGAATCGTTCAAGAAACGATGCGTCTCGATTACTGTATTATCGTCGTCGTCGTCGTCGTCGTCTTCGTCGTCATCGTCCTCATCGTTGTTTTCGTTGATAGGATTTTTGGAATCCTCGACGACCAACACCTTCGTCGTGGATGATGATTCGACCTGATGATCGATGACAGGTGGCAACGACAGATCTATGCCGTGATAATCGTCGGATGTTATAGAAAAGCTACGCGACTTCGTCATTCTTTGAACGGATTGTTCGCTGTCGGGCGAATCGGCACCTGCTCGAGTGCTATCGGAATCGTAACCACTCTCGTCGCAGCCCAAACGTAGATTGCTCATAAGATCCTCCAAACCGGTCAATGGACAGGACGATCTTTGTTGATCGTTCCTAAAACTAAACACGCTACGGATGATCGACTCGTTTAAATATCGCGAATAGTTTGATTATTGAAAAAAAAAAAGAAAAAACGTTCTTGGTAAAAGAAAAAAAAAAAAAAAACGAGGTATGTTCGATATCTCACCTATCACGTTCGTTAACGTTAACGAAAAGATGATTTCTACTTTCGGCACGAGCGAACGCATTATCGACAGTCGTCCTCGATGAAATTTCGTTCCTACTTCCGTTCGTCCTGAACACCGACGACGTATCCTTCGAACAACCGGCCTTCTCCAGCTTGCTCAATGTCTCCTTCGCCAATGCCGTTCCCTCTTGGGTCTTTAAAACTTGCTGATTCATTAGAATAAAGTCGATCACGCGTTCCTGCTCCTGTAGATCGTGAATACTGCGGCTAAGTCGTCGCTGTTTCTCTTTAAGCAGGGTGGTACTACCACCAACACCACCACCCCTTAATCGTTCCTCGTTGTTATTGTTGTTGTTGTTGTTGTTGTTATTTTCAGACTTCGCTTGAAACTTAGCCATATTTTTGATAGCCCCGTCGCTCAGAGCTTTCTCCATGGGAAAATAATACGAGCTACCACTGCTACTGCTGCTACTCTCCTCGTGTATCGTCACGTTTCTCGGATTCGAATTCGAACTTAAAAAATTACTAGTTCTCTCGGTCGACCGGAATAAATTCTTCAAGGATTCCACTCTGGAGACCCTCTTTGGCTTCGGGAATTCGAGATAGGTATGTTCGTTCGAGCCCTAAACGAGTGCAAAAAAAAAAAAAGAAAAAGAAAAGAAAGAATTGATCAAAAATTGAATTCCTTCGACGAATAATCAAAAAATTTGATTGACTCTTGAATCGATTGAATCCTTTTTAACGAGATCAAAAACTCTAAACCGATATTATATATATATATATATATAAAAGAAAAAATAATATATATATATATACACGACGTTCTTATTATCATTATATCAAAAATTACGTTTTCCTTTTCCTCAAAGCCGTCGTCGTGTCTCTTTCGATTTGGGCTCCAGCGACGTCTTCTACCGGAAACCGAGAGTAACTCCGAACTTTCCGATCTCTTCAATTGATCCAACCTCCGACCTACTTTACGACCCCACGTTGAAATACCTTGAAAATTAATCGTTACCGTGATATTTAGTTTCCGATTATAATCGTATCATTTAAAATTACTCTGTTCACGATCTCGTATCAAGTTATTATTGAAAAAAAAAAAAAAAACGTAATGATACAACACGCGTAATCTCGGATAAAATTACGATAGGACGACAATTTTTTTTTTTTTTTTTTTTGATAAATATTTTTCGTAAAAAAATCGATACGATATCTTCGAGGAAATATTATCATTGACGAATATCGAGGACGTAATTCTCGAAATTGATCGACCGAAAGAGGAATCATTGATAATACCTTTGCGAGTTATCATGAAAGATTGTCCAGGTAAAGTTTTCTCGGGCTCTCTGGGTTCTCCTCCTCCGCCATCCCTCCTATCGGGTCTCTTCTTATCGACGACCATGGATTTATTATCGTTATGCTCGATAATAATGCTACCATTATTGGAGGTCACTGTATCGGACAGAGTTTCATCTTGGGATATCGGTGTAGCTGATACCAACTGTGGACAGGTATCCGACGTTTGCCTTTTGAATAAACGCATTTTCACGTTTCTTTCTGAAACCATCAAGTCGAAAGAAAATCAAACTTGTTATTTAAAAAAAAAAAAAAAAATTAATCCTGAATAAAAAAAAAAAAATGAAGAAAAAAGAAACAAAAATAAATAACGATTTCCAACTAAATCCACCATTGAGAACATCTGAGAACATCTGAGAACATCTGAGAACATCTGAGAATAACTGAGAAGATCTGAGAACGTCATAACAACATCGGACTCTAACTATTTCAGATGAACTACGAGCTAATAGCATAAGAGGCTCGACGAAATCCTGATAAACGAATAAACCTCAGGTGTATTGGTTTAAATCGATCTCTCGCTTCGATCTCTAGGTTGGGAAAGATCGATAGACGATCACTTTCTCGACATTCCATCGACGTTTAGCGATTCAGCAATGATGATGGTGGTGGAGGCAGTAGCAGCACCAACAACGTCAGCATCACCATCACAAGCAACAGCTACAGCTACAGCAACAGCAGCAGCTTCCTACGAGCTCCGCCTTCTCGATTGGAAGGGCAAAAGAAAAGAAGAAAAAAAAAAGAAAAGAAAAGAAAAAAAGAAAAAGACTTTTCTCTCTCGCGCTAGCTCTCCACCATAGCAATCTTATCGCAATACATATACAACAACGCGCTTACCGGTTTCATGAGTTTCGTCCTATTTTCAAGTCGAAGCCGAGAGAATAAGTCGGAGAAGGCGAGAGACACGATGGATGATCGTCTTTATTACTATAAACCGACTCAACTTGGCCAGCCATACACGACTTGATCTCTAACGTTCGATCATAATTCTTTCTACCTTCTCTATATGCGAACAAATTAAAAAAAAAATAAATAAATAAAAATAAAAAAAAAAAAAATATATAGTCCTATCTTGACTCGTCAAACTCCTCCTCCTCCTCTTACTTTATCCTCTTTCTCCTCCTCCTCCTCCTCCTCCTCCTCCTCCTCCTCCTCCTCCTCTTTCGTGGCAATGTAAAAAAAGAAAAAAAAAAAAACGACTCCGAGTGATCTTACAGGCCAGGCAAACTGGTTGCCTGCCGGTATAAGCAAGTCAGAATTAGACGTCCTTCCGAGCTCACCTTTCCTCTGTGATGTAACAACCCAACGTTCGCTTTACCATCGAGAACCCTAATGCATTCTCTCTCTCTCTTTCTCTCTCGATCCTTCCTTCCATTTACTTGAAACTTATTCGAAACTTGATTTCACGTTTCTTCGAATAAACGCACACACGCACACGCACACAATTTTTTTTTTATTATTATTAAATTTATAATATTCCAATGGTATCCTACAAATCGGGTACATCAATCTCAATAGGCCTCGATTAGTTAGGCTTTCGTAATCTTGCAATCCAACGAAATGTCGATCCTTATTATAGATCTTAAAAAGAAACAAAAAGAAAAAAAAAGTTACTTTTAAATCAACGCACGTAAATTTTTGAATCTACGTACTTGTATTCCTTAAGATAGAAAATTCTAAAAGGCGCTTGCTGTAGTTTCAATTAATAAACGCGACACACCCCGACACCCGGTATATATTATTATCGGTGCCAACAGACTATCGAACCAAGAAAGGAAAAGGAGAGAAAGAGAACGAACAGGGTGTGGAAGCTGAGGAAACAGTACTACCTTTCGTGCCCACGTAGGATATATATATATGTGTGTGTGTGTTTGTGTGTGTGTGTGTGTGTATACCTTGCAAACCGTATAAGTATATATCGCGAATATTCAAGAACTCTTATCGATACCCTCCAATCGTTTTCGATCCGTTGCGAAGCGTTAAACTTGCGTGTAAAAGGACAAGAAAAAAATTGTATTCGTTTAGATCGACTTTGCAACCATATTGCCACCAACTTACTTGTGCTACCATTTATGGCAGTCTGCTTTATTTTATATAACGAGAGAAGAGGAGTGTCGCCAACTTGTAAATGAAGTGTAAAATCGTTGAAAACTTGATCTTACCGTATATGTATATATACATGCATACACACACACACACTAAAAACGAGACTATGGTAATGCGTAGTCAGTGATCAAGTTCATTGACTCCATTCTTATTTTAGAGAATATCTATATAACTGATCTACGATCTACGATCCTGTTGATCATAATATTAAAAGAAAGAAAGAAAGAAAAGAAACAAAGAAAAAAATGTTCACCCAATTTTAAAATTAAAATGTTCAATTCACTCAATTTCTGAATCGAGGTTTACCCAACTTCTGAATCAATATTCGGTTCACCCTACTCCCGAATCAATATTCGGTTCACCCTACTTCCGAAT
>OU427006.1:1397500-1430000 GCA_911387935.1 Dolichovespula saxonica | reverse complement strand
GCAATTCGTAAGATTTAACCTACAGGTTAAAAAAAAAAAAAGGAAAAGGAAAAGGAAAAGGAAAAAGGAAGAAAAAAGACCAGTATTATGTTTTTCGTCGGAGTTCCCTTAAACCAGAAAATTCTATGGTCGAACTCACGCATAGTCGAATTGCATGCGCATATATATACACAGACCTTTGACGGTGTGGGAGGGAGGGAAAGAGGAGGAACAACAATGCACCGCGTTCGCAAGGAAGACCGTAAGCTAAAGCGTGGGAGAATCGTATATACCCACCGAGCAAAAGACATATAATCTAGAAAAAAAAAGAGTATTATCGAGTGAGAGAAATAAAAAAAAGAGAGAGAGAGAGAGAGAAAGGGAGAAAGAGGGAAGGAAAAAAAAAAAGGACTCGAAAGGACAATCGACATCTGCTTCTGTGCCGCATCGGAAACCTTAGCCAAGGGTTTTACGAGGGCGCGAGGGCAGGTTCCCATGGTCGGTAGGGCAGGTATATACCTATACACGTGTGTGTGTGTGTGTGTGTATATATATATATATATATATATATATATATATATATATATATATATATATATATATATATATATATATATATATATATATATATATATATAGCCACTATATAGAGGCTCTATCAGGTGCACCAGAGCCCTGACCCCTGATCGAAGAGAAACCACCTCTCGTAAACTTCATCTTTTTCGTCGGATTTTTATCATCTTTTTTCCTCTCCCCCTCCGCAAATAATATAAATCCTTACTTCTATTTCGTTAATAACGACGATATAAAACATCTATCTATCTATCTCTCTCTCTCTTTCCGTGATAATTTTAATATCGATACTTCTCTTTTTTTTTTTCCTAGCGAGCGTTTCCCGTCCCTTCGTATTAATCCGATCGCATAGGATTGTCATAATAAAATCATTCCGACTGCGATATTTCGTAAAATCGATTCGATTCGATTCGATTCGATTCGAAGCGGAACGATAAAGATTCACACGTGAAATCGAGGATTAAGATGAAATCGTTTAAGTTCCCTCGTACGCGACGAACGTAAACTCGATAAAATTGTCGGAATCGTTCGGATAAAAGTTCTTTCTTTTTTCTTTCTTTCTTTTTTTTTTTTTCTATCGAAATCAATTCCAAGACAAAGAGGATAAAAATTTTTACACAATGAACGGAAAAGATTCCTCCAAGTCGCGCGAGTAATTAAGGCAAGGTGGTCTTAATTGCCGCTCATTAATAAAAAGTCTTTTTTTTTTTTTTTGCTCGAGTATAAAAGAAAGAGAGAGAGAGAGAGAGAGAGAGAGAGAGAGAGAGAGATTTCTCGTTTAGAATACCGACGCCGTTGCGTTCTCAAAGTTTTCGCGATGATTTATTAACGATCCCAAGGCAATTGACCTGCTTCTCGATCAGTATATACAAGTCACAACACCTCTGCCTCCGTGTCCCATCGTGTAACAGATTTTTCGATGTTACATTATGTTTAACCAACGAGTACATATTGTGTATAGGTCGCCTAATCAGCAAGGATAGGCGGGGTGCGGGGACTTAGCTTTTGCCTTAACGATTATATTTCACACGAAAGCAATTAGCCGAGAGCGCATTCATATTCGCGTTAAGTAACCGCTTTACGTTAATTTCCTAATCAACGAATCATAGGATGATCGTACCTCGGGATGAAATCATTTTTTTCTTTTTTTTTTTTGATCGATGGCGACGACGGCCTACGACGATTTATCTTAGAAAATCTTATTACGAGTTTGGTAATACCCGTTTTATTTATTCGTATCATCTTGGAGACAAAAAGTTTGTTCATCGAAAAGAAAAGAAAAGAAAAAATAAATTCCTCTTTCTATTCGAAACTTATCAACAAGATTTCAAAGACGAAGGCTTTCGGAATTTCTTCCTCAACGATTACTGAAATCACAATTATTACCAAAAAAAAAAAAAAGAATAAAAATAAAAATAAAAATAGAAAAAAAAAAAAGTAAAAACGTGAAAGCCGTCATATGATTACTTATTATTGAGATCGAATAAACTAAAAAATAAATAAATAAATAAATAAAAAAAGAAAAAACTGCATTTCATAAGATCTGGTAAAAATAGGTCGACAGTTGTAATATCAACGATTTCTTAGAGAAAGTATCATCGGACCGGTGTTTATAGTAAATTAATCGACAACGAGGAGGGGAAGGTGGTGGAGATGGTGGTGGTGGTGGTGGAGGAGGAGGAGGGGAAGAAGTACACGCGAAAGGGCAGAATTTTCCCACGAAATTTCCAACCAATCGGAGACGAATACTTCGTTCGCCTTTCGAACGCATCGCCTGTAAATGACTAGCTAACGAAAAAAAAAAAAAAAAAAAAAAAAAAAAAAAAAAAAAGGAAAACAAAACGAAAAAGCTGCCAGCTGTAAGAGAAGCTTTTATCGAGCCAACCGGAAACGTGTCGCCTACCCTCCTCCTAACACACAAACGCGCACACACACACACACACACACACACACAGAAATAAACGCGTAGATACATGCGTGGGGCGTGAACGTTGCACGTGGACATTTTACATTTATAAAACTCGTCAATTTCCTGATACACAAGTTCGCCTGAAATCATCGGCAAAGAAGAAGAAGAAGAAGAAGAAGAAGATGAAGATGAAGAAAAAGAAAAGGAAGAGAAAAAAGAATCATTAAGGGGATCGTACGAAAGAAAAAGAAAGACAAAGTTGAACGCAGGGAAGATGAGTCGAAAGATCTTCCACCCCGCCATACCCAACCCCCGCACACACACACACCACCACCCCTCGCCGATGTGACGGAGCGTCGTAAAGAATTTTCTTTTTATATTTAATTTTTTTCTTTTTATGTGATACATTCCCGTTCGATTTGAAACAATCGGCAGGAGTTACTTCGAAAATTGCAATTGCATGTAAGAAGGATATAAGAAAACTATAATAAACGAGAAGGAAGCACACAGGTACGATGACGAAGAAGAAGAAGAAGAAGGGAGGGAGGGAGGGAGGGAGGGAGGAAGGAAGGAAGGAAAAGAAGAAATGAGAGATGGATTAGTAAACCGAAAGAAAGAGAAAGATAGAGATACAGTTAACGAATAGATCGGAACGAGATATGGACTAATAAAGAGTAGGAAAAGGAAAGAGTAATTAAGAGCAAAAGAATATTAAGATAGTGTCTGTGTGTGTCTGTGTGTTTAATGAAGAGAGAGAGAAAGAGAGAGAGAGATACGGGAGTAATGAATAAAAGAAAGAGAAAGAAGAAGGGGAACGATGGTTAGTTAGTTAGTTAAGAGTGGATAGTAATAGAAACAAGGACGAAGCGATATGAAAGGAATTGCAGAGAGAAGAAAAGAGAGAGACAAGAAAGAATGAAAGATAGAAAAGAAAGAAATAAAGAGAAAGAGAAAGAGAAAGAGAAAGACGTAAAGCTGTGAGGCAGAGTTCGTTGGCCGATTGTCTACCTTTGCCGTGAGCTCCTCTCTCTCTCTCTCTCTCTCTCTCTCTCTCTCTCTCTCTCTCTCTCTCTCTCTCTCTCTCTCTCTCTCTCTCTCTCTCTCTCTCTCTCTCTCTCTCTCGTTCTCTCTTTTCTTGCGGTCCATTTCGTTCGCTTTATTCACCACTATCCTTTGCCGTGGGTGTGAGTTTCTCTGTGGAGAGTTTACGTATGTGTAAGTTAAGAAAGGACGAAGAGAAGGGAGAGGATAGATAGAGTGAGAGAGAGAGAAAGACTAAGGAGAGAGAGAGAGAGAGAGAGAGAGAGAGAGAGAGAGAGAGAGAGAGAGAGAGAGAGAGAGGAGAGAAGGTATATACAGGGCCTCCTTTCGTAGAGGGTGACGTCATCGATCGATAAAACGAGCAAGGAGCGCAGGTTGTCTCACGGATCCTCTCTCTCTCTCTCTCTCTCTCTCTCTCTCTCTCTCTCTCTCTCTCTCTCTCTCTCTCTCTCTCTCTCTCTCTCTCTCTCTCTCTTTTACTCTCTTACTTACTCTCTCTCTCTCTCTCTATCTGTTTTTCTCTCCCTTCGACTTTATAAGGAATCTTGTATAACCGACGCGTGATTCGTCCAGAGTTTGTACTCTCTCTCTCTCTCTCTCTTGTTCACTCGTTCGTTCGCTCACTCTCTTCCTTCTTATTATTATCGAAATCTCGTTTCGCGATTATGTTCGTCGAATTAAAACACCACCACTAACATTTATCTTTTTACTATAAGATATACTTGTAGAAAAGTTTGGGATTTTTTTAATAGATTGCGCATTGAACGATCGCGGCGCGATGATCTTTTTCTTTTTCTTTTTTTTTTTTTTTTTCAATGGATTCTCCTTGGATTCTCTTATCTAACGGGTGGTAATCTTTGTACTAATCTTTATTCTACAAAAAAAAAAAAATGTATATATATATATACACGTTGTAACGAAAGCATAATGATCCATAAGGTGAACGTAAATTGATGCTCTCGGCAGGCACGTGTCTAACGAAAAATAACATATCGAAAATGAAATCATCTCCGATTATGGCCCTGCCTGTCTCTCATCCTCCTCCTACTCATCCTCCTCGTCCTTCTCGAAAAAATATATACGCTCGCAAGCTGTCGCGAAAAACTGAACAACATGGATGAACGATATTCGAAAAATATACGTGGTAGGATCGAGTAATAACCAACGCCAATATTTCTTCGCGATCAATTTTATAAAAAAAATCCCCGCGATCGTGCAAATGTTAATATCTCGATTAAAACAAAAAAAAAAAAAGAAAAAGAAAAGAACATACGTTAGACGGAAAATAACGATACTTATTTATCCATCGTATAATGTAATAAATCTGTCCGTGGTATATTCGAATATAAAGATTCGATTTCGTGCGATCTCCTCTTCTACGCTCGTACGAAGGTTAATATACAGAGACAAACAACATGTTCCTATCGATTGTAAACAAAATCCAATGCGTCTATATCAACAGCATCTCTCTCTCTCTCTCTCTCTCTCTCTCTTTCTCTCTCTCTCGGCTTATTCCGAAAAGGTCAGCCAGTCAGTCAGCCAGCCATACATTCGTCACAAATCACAATTTCGCGACTCCGTTTCGATCGAACATCGAACGAAATTATTACGAGTCGATTTAATAATCGATTACTCGACGAGTCGTTCCTTTCCAATCGTTATTCGTCACCGACTGACTTCAACAAAATTTCCCTCTTCCCTCTCCCCCTCTTTCCCTTCTAATCGGCAAGTTTTTAAACGCATAAATCATCGCTAACTATTCCTGCATACCTGAGAGATATTAATAACTGTAATACACGTGTTCGGAATGTTACAACGAGTTGATGATAAAAAATAAACCCTTAGGTTTCGGGGCAATAAAACCGTTCAGGTAAAAGTAACCTTTCAGGTAAAGATCGTAAATGCGTTTAAAGTACTTTTACGTGGAGATATTAAATTTATTATAGACGGCTTGAAAAAAATATGTTCGTTCGTAAACGTTTTAATAACCTCGTTAAGATTTCCTCGACCCTTTTTTTCTATAACCTAAATTAGGTTTCTTTTAAACCTGCGAAAGAAAAAAAAACAATTTCAAATAAAACAAAATGAAGTGAAGTAAAAGTAAAGCGAAATTAAACTAATAACTAAGAACGAATAACAATGTTTTTTTTTCTTTATTTTTTTTTTTTTTTTTTTTTTTTTTAATTTTCGAATCAACGATTTCTGATCGTCGAAATCGTCGAATTTCGATGCAAGTATCTTATCGTGTCCGATGACGAAGTTAATTGGTACGAAGTAATTTACTAATTACAGGTATAATAACGATGCAGGAGTTCGTTCTTTCTATGCATGCAACAGATCGCGCTTATGGTCGTTTCAACATCTACGACAGACAGTACGTCCATTTGGCAACCTCAGGCTATTTAACGACGATTAACCCGCGATTAACATAAATTCACGGTGTTACGAAAATTTCATATAGAATTTTGGAGTATGTCGGTAATTTTTTTAACCATCTTTTTTAATTTTTGGCTTCATGCATATGGTTTAAATATTCTCTAAATATATATTGGTTAACACGCTCTACGAAGCAGGTCACGTTTGATGAAAAATTAGCTTCGTTACGCGTCACAATTTAACGGAGTTTTTATTAATTAGATAATTATGCAGAAGAAGATATATATATATATATCTATATACATGTATAGAAATGTTGGCGTTTAATTATACCAAACGAAATGATAGTCGATGGACGAAAAAAAAAAACAAACAAACGAAACGAAACGAAACGAAACGAACCGAACCGAACAGAACAGAATAGAACAAAACACGAGCCGAGTGTAGTTGCAAATATTATTAATATGAAAAAAAAAAAAAAAAATAAAAATAAAAATAAAAATAAAAATAAAAAGCGAGGAAGAGAGAGAGGTTGTAACAAAGAAAAGTTGGTCGGTGTAAGGAGAAGGCCGAGTGTTGTTCCGCGCGCGTGGCAACCACGCTCTTGCCATGAAACAAAGGTTAGAGAGAGCCGCGAGTTCCTCGTAAATTCTCTCTCGGCATCTCTCGAACTTCTCTCTCATCTTAACGTTCCACCATACCGCGAGAAACGAGGCTCTCGAGGGAAGTTGTAAAATCGAGTTAAAGAAAAAAAAAGACAAAAAGAAAATAAATAAATAAAAAAAAAAAAAAAAAAAGAAACGAAACAACAAAACAAAAATCGATGGACGATGGATGCGTCGACTCAGCTCTTAAAAACAAAAAAGAAAAAAGAACGGAACGAAGCCATCTTCTTTCTTTTTTTCTTTATCTCTCTCTCTCTCTCTCTCTCTCTCTCTCTCTCTAATTAACAACGCCGACAACTAACCCGAATTAAGAAAAAATTATGAAGATGATCGCAAATTGATCGTTGATCTTCCTTAACTTGGGGGGAAAAAAAAGAAAAAGAAAAAAAAATAAATAAATATGCATCGTCGATCGGAAAGTATAACCCTTCGCATCGACGTGTGATTTATCACGGCGAGATAACGAATGCAAGAGAGGAAAAGAATACACAACGACAACAAAAAAAGAAACATGACGAACTATGATAAGAACATAAAGTATTACTTTACAATTCTTTTTTTTTTTTAGCGATGTTATAAAGTCGAGAGACAGAGAGAGAGAGAGAGAGAGAGAGAGACAAAAAAAATATATATATATTACATATATACGTACGATATCGTTTTGTAAAAGATAAACGTTACGTCTAAATAAATCGATTAGATAGATCGATCGATCCGTAACGCGTTGTCGTCCAAAGATTCTAAATCCGAATAAAACATTTAACAAACAACTCCACTCACCTTCGACTTCGTGTCGAAAGAATCCTCGATTTTTTTTTTTTTTGGGGAGGGGGTCTCGACGAGAACTTAACGCATGCTCCGATCTGAATAATTATGCGCTCTCTTTCTATATATATATGTGTATATATATTATTTTGTTGTTCCTTCTATTTTTTTACTCCTCGACGACAAAGGATAGAGGAACGATCTCTCTCGGTCGCGCAGTTCGAACGAAAACGCTTTTCTACCAAACGTGTGTCGTCGTACGACGATCGATCTTCGATCCGAGGGACGATCCAAGAAGGATCACGACTTATATACACAACGCTTTATATAATTAGTCCGGTGTTTTTCCTCCTCCTCCTCCTCCTCCTCTTCCTCCCCCTCACACCCTCTTGGAAATTGTTCGATGAGCAAGGAACGATCCGAAGCGCGCCACGACTTCGTCGAAACTGCCGAATCGAAGGAACTCGACCGGCCACGATGGCGCTGCTAGCGACATCGCGCACGTGTGTCCAAGTGGTGGGGGTAAAATGCACGGGGGTATAGTCCCAACCATCCCTCCCTCCATCTCACCATCCCTCTCTATTCCCTCCCCTCCCCTCCCCTCCCCCTCCTCATCCTCCTTTTCCTTTTCTCTACCCCTCTTATCCCATCATTGCTATTTATATTTCTTGCGAATTGTTTTTCTCTCGCTTTTTATTATTTTTATTTTTTATTTTTGTATTCTCTCTCGCTTTTTATTATTTTTCTTTTTCTTTTTATTCTCTCTCTTTCTCTCTCTCTCTCTCTCTCTCACTCCTCGTCCTCGCGAGTTTCCTCTTTTTCTAACTTTCTCGCAAAACTCTTCTACTTTCCAATTATCAACTCGAAGGAATTATTTTCAACGCGCGGTCGTTAACGAAATAAAAAAAAAAAAAAAAATAAAGAAAAGGAAAAATATAAATACGAAAATATATCCGATATCGACAGAGAAGTTACTTATCTGTAACGCTTATTATCGATATCGGTTTCATTTCCTTTTTCACGTCCTTGACTGGATATATCGCGACTTCGGTTCTGCGATTTGGACCGTGAAACTACACGCTTTCTTCATCTTAAGATGCTGACTTTAAGATCCATCGAAGTCCTCGTTAAATACTGTTATATATTATGTTTATTAGGTTCTCGACGAACAAGTTAATATATATAGAACCACGAGTTTGAAGATAATTATATAACAAAGTCTAAATCCGTAATCGACGAGGACGAGTTAATTCGCGTTAATGAAAAATGCGACTGTTCTCGTAAAAAGAAAGAAAGAAAGAAAGAAAGAAAGAAAAAAAACAGAAGAAAATAAAATCTCTCTCGCCAAATAAACATTTGCAGGGATCGTTCGAGTCCCTTTTCTCGATAACAACAAATTTAATTGAATTATCATTACCACTATTCTCTTCTTGTTTAACGTTCTTATATCATGCGATTAACTGGTCAACAAGGACACAAACAATTTCGTTTAATTCAAAGCGCGATAAAAATCTCCGTGCAAAACAAGGATCTCTATTTTACTTTCTGTCAAAATCATGCGTGTCCCGTATGGGGGTTGGTCGACGTTCGAGTCGAAATCGTTTTCTCTTTTTTTTTTTTTTTAAAGAAAATCGCGAAGACGTACGTACGCGTGATTCGATTCGATTCGATTCGATTCGATTCGATTCTATTCGATTCTATTCGATTCTATTCTATTCTATTGGCCAACGTCAAACGTCGTAGTCGTCTCTATTGGGTACAAACCGGGTAGGACTTACTCTAGCCCGATGGAAGAATATGAAGAAGAAAAGGATGAAGGAACAGGTTCTACATTCATTCACATCTCGCCAGGGACCTTGAACGGTAGAAAAAGCATTCCGTGCAAGTTCCTACTACTATGGAAGAGAGTCGTCCTCTCTCTCTCTCTCTCTCTATCTCTATCTATCTCTCTCTCTCATCCTGTATTCGACCGACGAGCACTGCCCTCGAGCTACGAAAGAGCTGTCGTAAATGTCCAAGAAGACGAACCAATAAGCAACTCGTCCGTCCATCCATCCGTCCTTCCGTCCTCCTTCTCCCCATTGGAAAGCTCTCTCTATCTCTCTCTATTTTTATCTATATCTCTCTCTCTCTCTATCTCTCTCTCTGTCTCTCTCTGTATCCCCTCTTTACACGGCAGTTCAGCGCTAAACAAAAAAATAATAATAAAACAATCCTGATGCGACCGAACGTAATTGCGTTGTATCTAAGAAGAAGAAGAATAAAAACAAAAACAAAAAAAGAAATACTTTCTACTATTTTCCTCCCTCCACTCCTACCCCTACCCTCTGCCTTTTGTTCGTTACGTTCGATGTGTTATGCGCGCAAAGAAAAAAAAAAAAAGAAAGAAAGAAGCAAAATCGTTCGCAAATACAAATTACAGTCGTTTTACTTCTTTTTTTTTTTTAGATCTTCAAACGTGATCACAAGTCTCGAAATGGATCATCCTCAAGGATTTCGTATTTTGCATTCGTTAAACACGTTTCGCGTTGTTGGGACGCGCGACGAACGAGAAATAAACAATTTTCATGCGTTTCGATCGGACGAAGAATAAGAAAAAAAAAAAAAAAAAAAAAAGAAGAAAAGAGAAAAGAAAAGTAAAAAAAAAAAACCACAATACAAAGAATGATTATTCTTCCACTTTTGTCGAGATATACTATTATCAAAAGAAGAAGAAGAAAAAAAAATGAATGAAAGAAAGAAAGAAAGAAAGAAAGAAAGAACTCAAGGTATCCAATATATATGACACGATAATCGTGAATGCTCGTGCACATTGCTCATTATTTTTAACGAGTTTCACGGTTGCTCCACTTTGCCGTAGCGCGCACAACACAACAGGTGAAGTTAAGTACACCTCACCATCGCGAATAAATTTCAATGGCATCTTAAAAGGGAAGGAAGGAGGAAGAACTTGCGAATCGAGTTATATGTATGTATTTACATTATTCATATTCGAGCACGTGCGTACGGTATAGTACTAAGCTCTATACGTAATTTCCATCTTGATGGAACGTCAAGAAAATAAGGGAAAAACCCGTACAAACGCAAGTATCTCGTATTAACGTATCTCGTATTACTCGACGAAGGAAAAAAATAAAAAAAAAAAAAAAGAAGGAAAAAAAAATACATTACTTGCACCTAATCTCGACTTCCATCTGAAATTTTCTTCGTACGCAAATATATATATACACATACATCGCACGAGTGCGATTTTTAGTGAACATAATTCATTAATTAATTAAAAGAAAGAGAAGAAGAAAAGAACAAAAAAAATACAATGATTATCCCCCGTTCGTAGGAGTTCGTAGGAGTCAAGAATGATTTCTTCTTCAAAGACGATTGGAATCCGTACGAAATGAAAAATAAATAAATAAATAAATAAATAAAACGACACGGTTAGTTTCGCGTTGTTCGAAAAAATAAAAGACAAAAGCGATAAATAGTTGCACGTAAAGAAGCTTATAATTAAGTAACGCTAGAATAAAGACGACAATTATTCAAGCTGCCTTTCAAACGGTGACTGCGTATGTAAATATATACACGTACAATCGTAAATTCGTGCGTCGATGGGTAATCACGTGCATGTATATACATATACGAGGTAAGATTGGTTTATAGAAGAAATTAATAAAAGTTCAAATCTTACAAAAGGATGACGAATCAATCGTCTTCGTCGTCGTCTAAGGAAAAGGATAAGAAGAGGCAAGAGTCCTTCGAGGATTCTCTCGAGTATGGTTTTTTAACGTACGGTAAACGTGTTATCTGGGGGCACTAATCTAAAACGTTTCAACGTGAGATGCGTGGGCACGTGTGGCTCGAAGATCGGTACTTAAGAAACACCTTTCACGAAAGAACAGTGAGAGAGAGAAAAAGAGAGAGAGAGAGAGAGAGAGAGAAGAGCCTACGCCTTTCTCATAACGAACGAGTAAGAATATATATATGTGCGTGTTAGATATATATATGTGTGTGTGTGTGAACGAGTATGATGAATTAAAGAACTCCAATGATTTTGACACTCTTAACGAATGTACTTGCACGAGCTCGACATTAATAATAATCCATTGAAATCTTCAAGGAGATCTTATAAATATATATATATATACGCGCGCGCACAGACACACACACATATACATATTTGTTCTTTCTTTATCGTTCCTCACATACGACTGAATTTGTATGGATTCGCGATGAATCGAGTTCTCTCGAACGATAGAGGAGGACCGATTACGGGGGACGCCCTTTGAGACTTAAGACTCGCTCTTTAAGAGGATTCCCAAGGTGAGTTGTCGACGACGGGCGCGATTTTGCAAGTGAACGATACGTAAAGAGAATTCGATGAAGAACCTTCCTTTGATCTCCTTTTATAGCCGAAGCCTTGTAAATTCGATCGACGGAATAAATAAATCTTATGGAAATCCTACGCTTCGATTTCTCATTACCGATTCACGATTTGATCGAGAGATATAAAAAAAAAAAAAAAAAAGAACTCAATTTTCTTACTACGTTTGTTTACGCGATTACTTCTCGTTTCTTTCTTTTTTTTCTTTTTTGGTTTTTCGTTTCATTTTTATATTTATTTTTCATTCGATCGTACGCTCTCACGCGAGTACGTTCGAATATCGTCGTACGTAAAGCGCGTTTTGTTTTCTACTTCGCGCGTAAAATTTCCTACGACAAAAATGTCGTCTATATATAATTAGGAACATGAAAAAAAAAAAAAAAAAGAAAGAAAATATATTCTTACGTAATTAGATTCGAGAGAAAGAAAAGAATTACTAGAGAGCAAGAACAATAGGCTTTTAGGAACGACTACGACGATCATCACTTTGCTACTTGATTACCTCGCAACGCCCCTCTTATTTACCATAATTACATGCGAGTCTCGTGTAGGTTTAATTAGTCCGGTCATTTAACGTACGGGAACAATGATTGGTCGTAATGTCGCAGTTCTTATTATTATTATTTCTTTTTTTTTCTAATGACACGTCATTATGTTATTTTCTTTATAAGGACTCCTTTAGAAACATCAAACATCTCTGTATTAGTTATTAGAAACGACATACGATCGATAATACATTTGATTAGAATTCATTTGATTTTATTTCGAGCTTGGCTGTTAACGCGTTTAACATAATATCTCTTTTTTATTCGTTTGATCATAACGATTTTGTTTCCGAGAGAGAGAGAGAGAGAGAGAGAGAGAGTAATATTAAGAAATGTTTGAAAGTATTCTACAGGGAATTTTCTTTTCTCTAGAATATTCTAATCCTCTTTCCTTTCTCCAGAGGCAAAATCATAAATATTAAAAGAAATTTTCAAGCAATATCCATCAAAGTGAAAACGAAGGTTCCCATACCTGTTTCGAATTATTCTAAAGATAAACGTGCTTCCCCCGTATGAACAAACCCACAATTATCTCGAGATAAAAGAAATAAAATAATACCGAAGGATAAGGGATTCTCCCATAACAAAGGCAAACCTTTACGAAGAAAGCTGTCTGAAATTTTCCCAAATGTATTTCGTCGTCTTTGAGACATAAACGATCGCCATAAACTTTCGATTTCTCGATTTTATCTATTATCCGAAACTTTTACTTTTTGGAAATAGTTTTCTGTAAAATAAAAAAAAGATAAAAAAAAAAACAAAATAAAATTTATCGGGTCAAGATTACTTTGACGAAGCAACAATAAAAATTAAATTGTGATTGTTGGAAAAAAATCTGTCACGTTTATAAACGTTCGTCCAGAAAAAAAGAAAATTTTAAATACCCTGTATATATAAATACTAAACTTGAAATCTTAAAAATTTTCCAACGGAATCGAGTTATCCTTTTTATGAGGGAAAACTATAATCGCTTAACCACGTACGCAACCTGTCGTTTCGTTAAAGTACGCTCGTACGGTTTCCGTTGGCATGGCAGACGAACAACACAACTATCAAGACAATTAATTTGTGGGCTTCTTTTATTTTCTCTTTTTTTTTTTTTTTTTTTATGCAGCTGAAGAGGTAACCGCATTCTCCGAGGCACACGCACGCACGCACGCACGCACGCACTCACCGGGTTAAAGGTGCAATGTGTAAGGAGGGTGTCACGAATGTGCACGTTACCGTGTTACGTTGCACGTTACATCCTGATGAACATTCTCACCTGCTCTACATGTAACGTCTGCTTGAGTATATAACAACACCTAAACGCATCGTCCCTCGTTACGTTTAATAATATTTATCGATATAATAACGCGACCGACCGATTCATTCGTATTATCGTTTCATTATTATCGTACATATTGTTATCTGGATAACGATCGATTTAATCGCATGACGTTAGAATCCAGTTAGGATGAACTAGATCATTTTGATCAATTATTATATTCGAGATCACCGCAAGATACCACGTGTCCAAAAAGTTTATACGAACGATAAAGATGTTTTATATATCGAATAAAATATATATTACACGCGTTATCTCAAGATAATATATACGAAATATCATCTATACGGTAGTCATTTGTTTTAACGTCGAAAGATTTCTCGATCATATACCTAATCGGTTCTTGATTTTATTAAAAATATTCACGATAAACTATAATGTTATATATATATATATATATATATATATATATATATATATACATACGACGAGAGCAGCTGATAATGTCGGATGACAAATTATTAACGATCGGTTTGTTTCCAATTGATTTTGTTCCAACGATTACGGCCCATAATTCATTAGGACGACGATTATCCGAAGAAAATGCAAAACCGTAATGGAAACGATCTTTTGACTCGTTAGAATAATTCAAGCGGAACGAGAACTCTACGGACGAGTTCGTGAGCACACGAGAGAGAGAGAGAGAGAGAGAGAGAGAGAAAAAAATAAAAAAAAATGAGAGAGAGAGAGAGAGAGAGAGAGAGAGAGAGAGATAGCTTTTCTTTCGGAAAGTCTCGCGACTGGTAGTAACTGTTCTCGCAGTAAAAGGTGGCCTGGAGAGTCGCCAATCCGAGGTTGCACCCAAGCACGTTCAGGTAGCAAGGAGGCCGAATTTACATTTTATTCGTATTGCCGTAGCAACCTACGATGCATATTCCTATCGACCACACCTAGGAGAGGCGTCCCTCCGCCATCTCCCTTCCCCCTCTTTCCCTTCCTTCCTTCCTTGCTTGCTCTCTTGCTTGCTTGCTTGCTTGCTTGCTTGCCTGCCCTACCCTACCCTACCCTACCCTACCCTACCCTACACTCCTCCAATCGCATGGCTAACTGTGCTTCTGCTAGAGAGCTGTTACTACTGCAACCAGGATCCTACAGGATACTCGATGAACCAAGAACGATCGTGACGACTCTCGGTGTAAATACTTTTATATACCGGAGATTTTTCATTCCAATTTATTCGGACGATCCGATCACGAATTTTAAATTACACGCGATAATTCCATTACCTAAAATATTAATATCGTTCGTATTACTCGTTACTTATTATCGTTTCCATTATCTCGCGTCGTAATTGAAATTAATGATCAAAGTTTATGAACGAAAGAAAAGAAAAGAAAGAGAGAGAGAGAGAGAGAGAGAGAGAGAGAGAGAGAGAGCATAATGTTATTAAAAATTCAAACGAAGATGACATACGCGAAGGAGTTAATCGATGGAATAATCCTAATATTCCTGTTATAAAATCGAATCTAATGGAAAGAAATAAAATAGAAGACAAATAATAAGATAAACATAATATCTAACGTCAATGGCTTAACCTAAACGATCTCTTACTAATATATGTAAATATTTTCAGAATCTCCGTTTGAAGAAGCGCACTATATATATGTATATATATATATATATATGTATATATACATATATCCAATGTCTTTCGCATCCTACACATTTAATGGCACTCTCATGCGTTGACTCGCTTCCTATCGTAAACTCTACTCTTTCGAGATAGCCTCTTGGACGACGGACTAGGAGGAGAACGGAAATCGTTACACGTTTAAACGATCGACAATAAAATTAGCGGGAGTTCATAAACAATGAAATTTCGACGATACTCGAATGCACACGCGCGCTCACACCAACTTCGTTTCATTAATCTACCCTTAATAACGTCGAGAAACGATCGTATGCATAATACAAAAGACAGAGAGAGAGAAAGAGAGAGAGAGAGAGAGAGAGAGACAAGAAAAGGAATATACCACGATATAATTCCATTTGAAAACTACGTCAAATAATAACGGATATTCTCATACATATATTCATACTCCTTTTATGTGCATGCATACATGCATACACACACACACACACACACACACCCAAATATATATATATACTTTCTCAAGTTTACGTTACACTCGCGGAAATTATTAACGACCGAATCCATTGACTCGCGACGCCTCGAAGCAACATTGTAGCAGGCCGATCGTTTTCCGGGCGAGTGGATCTTTGATGGCGTCTCAGACACCCCGAGGGCCCTAAGACCCAGCACGAGCAACATTTTGTCCTTGACTTCGCTGCACTCTTAAAGGGCTTCCTCTCTCTCTCTTTCTCTCTCACATACACACACACATACTCATTCTTACATTCTCTTTCTACCTCACATATTTTTACATTCTCTTTCTCTCTCATTCAATCTAACGTTCTCTCTCTCTCTCTCTCTCTCTCTCTCTCTCTCTCTCTCGCACGCACGCACACGCTTGTTTTCTCATTGTCTAATATCCCTTTTTCTTCTTATTTCTCGTCTCTCATTAATTTAACCGAGGCATAGAAAAATTTGACGAGGTATATGGGAGAAAAGTTGGTAAAGGGCCCTTTATAGTTGGTCAAATAAAACGAAGATATAAAAAGCAAAAGGCACAACAGCACATGTGCATGCCGCTTAATTGGGGACCTCCATGAAAGAAGAAGTCGAGGAGCGCGCGCGCGTGCCACATGCCGCGCGTGTCTTCTAAGGGGCCCCGTGTGCTTAAGGCCCCCAAGAGTCGACTTTACTCATCGAGAACGTCCTGCAACATTCGTATTTGACATCGTTGAACCGTGAAAATTTAATGTCCGGTCTTAGTGGGAAGAGGAGAGAGAGAAAGAGAGAGAGAGAGAGAGAGAGAGAGAGAGAGAGAGAGAGAGAGAGAGAGAGAGAGAGAGAAGTGGCGGTGCCCTGGAGAACCAAGGAGGCATCTACTGTTACGATATGACGTGGCGGAAGCACGAGCACGAACTCAGTATTTCTCAACCGTTCTTCAAAACCACTGCAAAATTTATATCCTATTACTAATACCGATGCTGTATTATGAAAACAAAAAAAAAACAAAAATAAAAATAAAATAAATAACGAAAACATTTCTCTTACTTTCGAGTACACGCTAATTTTATCCTCTATATACTTAAATACTAACTTTTATCTCCCTCTCTCACTCTCTCTCTCTTTCTCTATTTATCTCAATTTACATATATAATATACATAGAAAGACAGAGGAAAATATAGATAGTACAAGAGTGTATATATATATATATGAATATATATTATTAGTACACTAAACATTTTTAATGAAAAAAAAAAAAAGAAAGAAAAAACCTCTGCCACCTTGGACACGTTTTATTATTATTTTTTTTCCTCTATCCCTTCGTTTTCGATCCAAATACATTCATTATCTACTCCTACTTTTTTTTTTTTTTTTACTATCCCGAATATAATGACGGTAAGAAAAACTAAAAAGAATATCTAATTTTTACGTAAAGTTCGTTATTCTCTTTCTTCTATATCAGAGAGATATACAAACACACACACACACACGCGCGCATACACACATACTTTTTTTATTCTTCTAATTTCGAAGCAATTTTATCCAGCCGACCATCTGCCAAGTGGTCTCCACAATTTGTGGCTGCTCTCAGTCTCGAGCAGAACAAACGCTACCCCGTCGATGTACCTTGTTTTTTATCTTTATTTTTTTTTGTTTTGTTTCTTTTTAATGTATTCTCGAATGACCACCAGATAGTCCTTCTCTTGCAAATACATATTCTCTTCTTTTTCTACCCTAATTTTTTTTTTTTTCTTTTAGAATTCTAACTTGAGAGGTTTCACGACGCGCGTAGCTCGTGTTTACGATAGATCGACGCGATGATGCTGCTACCATGGACGAGAAGAGAAGAGAAAATTTGAGAGACGCTGCACTAGATATCGCCCAGGGCCGTACGAATGCAACGATCGGGTGTCTCATTCGTGGGTGGCCTACGGCGAACACGTTCCGTTTCATTCTCTAAATCGAATGAGTTCGAGAAAGGAGGGAGCGCGCTTCGATCTTAACTAATTACGTCTCATCCTTGACGGTTAAATTCTATTATTATAATAATAATAATAATAATAATAATAATAATATTAATAATAATAATCGCCAATCGTACACAGTGAAACACAAAGTTATTAAACGATAATACACTCTAAGCTCATTCATTTTCTAAGCAAGTATATCTTTCGTCGTACATAATGCACACACATATATATATATTTATATTGTACATACATACGTATCTCTTTCAAACGTCGATTCTTCTTCCTTTTCTCACGAAGATCCTTCGAGAGAGAGAGAGAGAGAGAGACAAAAAAAATAAAAAAATAAAAAAACGGAAAAAATCATCGAGGAAGAATGACTTTCGTAGAAATTGTAGACCGTACGAAGACTGTACGCAATATAACGCCTATATCGCCGCCATCGTCCATATCCCGTTTTCCACGAACTCGAAAGCTTTAAACAATACAACTATGCCGGTGGTATTATCTGTAGTATAACCGACCTAGACACATTCCGTGTTATCGCAAAATTGACGGCCGTGCCTCTGGCTAACCTAACCACAGTATTTACCCGCTCTTAAATCATCCCCGTCGATATTATTATTTTCAATTCGCTCCTCGAGAATTTTCTTACGTTACGAGATTTCTCAAAGGGTAAACGCGCACCACCTGAAACTTATAAACTCTAAAACAAATTTCCCGTGACATTGAAGTATACCAAGTAAAATAGATATTCATTTTTCCTCCGTTTTTGTCTTTTCTTAAGAAAAAAATAAAAAAAAATAATATACAGGATCGTACCTTATAATAAAATAATAATATTAAAGAAGAAAATTAAGTTATCATTAAAATTATCGATATCGCATAAATCTACGTCGATGTTTGTGATTTTAATTATTTCATTCTTTCTTTTTTTTTTCTTTTTTATTCTATAGCTTTTAACTAACGCACCTCTAACGTTTGTTATTATTATCTCTACTCGTATAATATACCAAGGCTAAGTTTAGATAGAAAATTTCGAAACACCGTATACAACGATATATCTAACTGTTCTATAATGATCTGAAATAAATTGAATGAAACAAAAATATGGATTTTTCTTTCTTTTTTTTTTTTTTCAACGATATTCAAAATGATCAAAGACGCGCAGGTACTTTTCCTTAATCAAGTTTATATGATAAATGACGAGCTTAATACTCATAATAACTACGAATCGTTCTTTAGTTTCACCTCTATGTACAGATATATATATATATACATATATATATATATATACACACATATGTAGGTGCGAAAGTACCAACGTAACCTTTATTAAGTGCATTAATAACGTTATGCAAAAAGCTGCCGGAACTCGAATAAAATTCTTCATCCCACACTAGAATTCCAACGAACGACGAGACGTGTAAATGCTGGAGGCTTTGCATCGGTATCATTGCTGCATAAAGAACTTAGAAATTTATAATATATACAGGAAGACCATTACAATGTATAAAGTATTTAAAAATTACAAAAAAAATTACACAGGATATATATACGATCTTTCGCTTCGTTTAATAACTATAAAAAAATATAAATTATTATTATCGAAACCTGTTAAAAAAAAATAATAATAATAATAACATACGCACAATTTAAATCAAATTAGTTCGGATGAATCCTGTAAATATCATAAACAAAATATCTTTTATATGATAAAATTATGATAACTCGTGACAAGTTAACAGCTAGCTATATAAGAGCGATGTTATTTTACGATGTCTTCGATTAATTTTAAATCGAAGATTTTATTGTATATTTTTATTTATTTTTTTATTCGTTTATCTATCTACGTTATAAATCGGCGATATTATACTTTACAAACGCGATATTATACTTAAAAAAAAAAAAAAAAAAAAAAAAAAAAAAAATAAGCGAGAAAAATTCCTTAAATCGAAGAAAAACGCGACGTTTCTCTTCTTCCGTTCGGACATCCTCCCTTCTATTCTCGAAATTGTAGTTTCGTTGCATGAGCCACGCAGTTCTTCGACGCAGACTTCGCAGAAGTTAGATTTCATTGATTATTAAAGCGCGTTGTTATAAAAATATTTTACGACAAACGTGAAAAAATAATATATTAATTTCGCAAGCGCTACGCGAACACGTCGTGACTTGTCTCGGCCGTGTATCGTATCGAACTGTTAGAAGTCACCTTTATTTCATCATTCGCTTAAACCGAGATTACGACCGTGTTTTTGTTTATGTCTCGTTAAAGTACGAAATTCTTGGAATTAAATAAGCGAGGCCGACGGTATACAGGTAACGATGTGTTGACAATGAACGTCCTCTGTCTCTTTCTTTCTTCCTTTCTCCGTATTTCTTTCTCTCTCCTTCTCTCACTCTGTTAAATTACGTATTACGTTACACGAAAGAAATAAACTTACTTGTACATGAGAGACGAAGATAGACTGCTATGTGTATCAATAGATATCGTCTTTGCCTGAGCGTCGTTTAGTCTGCTTACGATCATCTCTGAATTCGTAGAATTCTTGAAAGACTCTGAAATACACAATTGCGTTTTTAGTTTGATATAAAATATATGTTTTTATTCGTTTATATGAATATATGGATGAATATACATATGTTACGTGATATGAATATAGGATGAGTATATTGTATGTACATAATATGTATGCCGTATACATACATAACGCGTATGAAAAGATCAAATGTAATGCGAATTACGATCCGTGAAAGTTAATTAATGGGAAATTATTAATTGTAACGTCGTTATGAAACGATATAGGGTATCGATGCCACGAAAATAAGAGAAGAAAATTCAAAAAGAATGTATCCAACGTAATAGAGTCCCTGGGAACGGTGAGAGGCCGATTTTATTTTTGCGAATATCTTTTACACGCGACGATGTCTCGACTTGCGAACACGGCCACGAGTAAATCGCGTGTCGGACAATCGATTGGTATATCGGAATAAGCTGTACGTTCGGAAATAAATTATGCCAATTACCTTTAATTACGAGGAAGACGTCGCACGTTCAACCTGTCGACACACGCAAATACAAAATGGCGACGACACCGCCGAAAACGTCCATCGCGCATGCGCATGACGTCATCACGCAATGGTCAAGCCAAAGGATTCGTAATTTTTCGATCTATTATCCGAAAATGTCAAGACGTTGGAAGTGCAATGAAACGATAAAAAATCTATCAAAACATACGGTTTTTAAGTCGAAACTAGATAAATCAATGCCCGAGATGGTCTACGTGCAATAATTTAGTCAAAAACGAGAAAAAATCGAGGATGAGATGCATCTCGAACAATGAGGCACGTCGTCATTTATATCGCGAATATTTCTTAAACTACGTAATGTCTTATCACGCGAACAACACACCATGTAAATCGCAATTTCGACGATCGATTGTCGTATCGGAAGAAGCTGTAAATGAGAAAAATTATGCCAATTACCTGCGATTACGAGGGAGACGCAGCTTCGTGCAACCTGTTGACACGCGCGGATTCAAAATGGCGACGACTCCCCCGAAAAGTAGATCCTTCGCGCATGCGAATGACGTCATCTCGTAATGGCCAAGCCAAAGCATTCGCAATATTTCGATCTATTATCGGAAAATATCGAGACGTTCGAAACGCGACGAAATGATAAAAAAATCTATCAAAACTTATGGTCTTTAAGTCAAAACCAATAAATTCAATACTCAAGATGATCCTCCTGTAAAAATTTAGCCAAAAACGAGAGAAAAAATCGAGGACGAGATGCATCTCTCGAACGAGGCACGTCGTTACTTCTATCGCGAATATTTCTTAAACGACGTAATGCCTTATCTCGCGAACAACACACCATGTAAATCGCAAATTCAACGATCGATTGGTATATTAGACGAAGCTGTACGTTAGGAGAAAATTATCCTAATTACCTGCAATTAAGAGGACGACGTACGTATAATGTATGTTCCTCGTCGACTTGACATGCCTACGCAACGTCAACTAGATCGCTAATTGGATCAGCCAATCAGGAGCCGCGATAATCGTCAACCGCTGATTTTTCTCGACCAATAGCGTTCCTTTGACAATGCAATCGATCGTATTTCAACAATTATTATTTTTAAATATAAAAAAATTTTATTAATAGGATATATGTATGTATATATATCTATATATATATATATATATCGACGCGATAAAATAGATAATTGAATTTTAAATTAAGAAACGAAATAAGCCGAACGTTATTTGCGCTAGGAAAAGATTTCGTAAAAATTATTTTTCGTAATTCAAACTAAGCGGAAGTGACCGATAATGACGTTGGTAGTATCCGGAAATAGTCAAGAAAGCAGTCGACGGTAACCAATTTATATAGACGATACGAGTTCTAATAGCTGTGATTAGAAAACAAAAAGAAAATAGATAAAGACGAGACCAAAGGAAAAAGAAGAGGAAGAATGGGAAGAGGAATAAGACGAAGGAGATTAAGAATAAGAAGAATAAGAAGAAGAAAACGAAGTTAAGGAGATCATTAATGAGCTTCTGTGTACCATGAAAAGGTAAGCCAATTGTTGCGAGTAGAAAAACATTGCTCTTTCTCTCTCTTTCTCTCTCTCTCTTTCTAATTTCTATGTTTTTGTGTTTTTCTCACTTGAAGTGGAGGATGTTATTCCTCGCCTATTGTTGGCAAGGCGGAACAGCCCACGCTGTCCGGTCCGTGACTTCACCTCCTCGAACAAATAAATTCTTATCGTTCAAGGAACTCGTGTACGATGACGAAGTCGAGACTATTGGCTGGTCGTTGTCGTCGTTTCTCTCTCTCTCTCTCTCTCTCTCTTTCTTTCTCTCTCTCTCTCTCTCTCTTTTAACGATACATTGTAAAACCGTTGCATTGCCACAAATTGATATTTATCGCCTTTTCGTACGTATATAAACGTTATGATCCTAGAAAAACACACACACACACGCGCGCGCACACATCCCCATAATTTAACCATTAAATATTCCTCAAAAAAAACAAATCAAATTTTCTTCTAATGTTGTCACGTTTGACAATGATTATGACAATAAATGTATAACGTCGTATTCGAGAGGGTGATACGTACATGCATCGCGTCTGATAAATCGCAGAACGGTCGAAGGGGAAGGATAGAACGTGGTAAAGATTAATATTGAAAGAGAAAAGAAAAGAAAACAAAAAAAAAAAAGAATGAAACGATTTATTTGTTACGAGGAGCGGCACGGATATCTCTGAGAGTCCGTTCGATTTCGACGTTCGTCACATACTACGTTCATCGATAATGGACAGAGCGTGAAATAAGTACACCAAAGACGTCCTCCTGTCTCAAATCATTAGTCATTTGCCAGTTCTTTCATTCGTACGTACATAAATAAATACGTAAACGCATACACACATATATATATATATACTGTGTTATGTATGTATGTATATACCACACGTAGATGACATTCGTGCGTTCTCCATCGGTTAAATTCAATGACACGCTTGTCGAACGTGAAATTCGAACTTCTCATCCTTCCCATTACTCCTCTTGGTCATTCTTATAACAACAAAAAAAAAAAAAAAAATATAATAATAATAAAAAGAAAAAAGAAAAATAACTACGAATAATAGTCGAAGCGTTTGCGTATCGTCTTAGAGTAACTCGGCTGGTTTTATTCTTGGATAAGGGAGAGAGGTAAAGTAAAGTAAAATGAAATAAAATAAAATAGAAAAGGAAGAGAAGGAGAAAGGGAGATGGAGTTAGAGTTAGAGAGAGTAAAAACGGGTAGAATTAGATAGAAAGAGAGATTTAGATAGAGAAAGAGAGATGACTTGGATATATTAATGGCTGGTAAGAAGATTGTAATGTCTCGAAGGCAGCTCGATCGAAAATATCTATACGGACACGAACCTATTACCTGCCTTTCGCAATACGTCGGATAAAGTTGAATAATAGCGAAAGTGGTCGTAGCATCCTGCCGTGGGAATGCCAACTCGTTTCTCCTACTCGCGTGCTTCGGAAGCGCGATCGAATCCTTTTCTAGCCATCAAGGGTCGTTCTCGAGAACTATCGATATCGTCTCTCTCTCTCTCTCTCTCTTTCTTTCATACCAATATAATATTTTCTTTCATGAGATAATAGTTAAAACGAGTTTCTGTAATTATCTTATATACACGAAGGGACCACGCTGATGTCTCGCCGATGTTAGTCCATTATTGTCCCCTATATTATTTTCTCTTTTACTCAGAGATTTCATTACGTTACACTTTACTTTATTTATCACGCTTACGTTATTTATTATTTATATCAATTTTATCTTTATAATCTCTCGTTGCATCCGTCAATTTTCTCTTTCACTCTGTCTCTCTCTCTCTCTCTCTATCTCTCTTCTGTTATCGATTGAAAAAATTTACCAACGCGATTGTATTATTTTATTTCCATTTCATACGAGATTTAATTTCAGTTAAATCGATTCGTATAAGAAAAGAAAGGAAATAAACAAAAAATAAGAAACACGCGTTTCCACGCGATTGTAAAAATCTTCTTAGTTTCAATTACTCGAGGATGAAGTTAGAAAAATAATAAATAAAAGAGAGAGATAGAGATAGAGAGAGAGAGAGAGAGAGAGAGAGAGAGATCTCAGACTCGGAAGCAATATTCCCCGTATTTCTCGGCCGTCGTAAAACGTAATGGCGGAACATTTCGCTGCGGTACACCTGAACGGAATACACTCTTCTGTTTCTCGAGCACCTGTTTCCTAACACCTGACACCGTCCTCATCGTCGTCGTCGTCGTCGTCGTTGGCCAAGACGATCTTCTATTCCATAGGGGGGGGGTCTCACAGGACATACATATCTAACCATTAAGTATCTTCTCTAAAAGAACCAAATGCCTTCTTCTTTTTCCTTTTCCATCTAAACAACATCGACGTGTCCTCGATCACGATAAACAATATAGCGGTACTAATGTCTAACAGGTGTTTCACGTCCTCGAAGCTTCGATTTTATCGGGACAGTCATCGAAGATGACCACTGAGCATGTCGATTACTAGAAGCTCAATCTCTAAAATTTGTCCTTCTTACGAATCCATTGAAATATTAGAAACCCTGTGTGATTCTCTTTATTCCTTTTTTGTAAATATTTTTCGATAGTGGATATAGCTTTTTAAAAATTTCACGACTCCGAGAGAGATGCTTCCATATCGAAGAAATTAAATATACTTTGTTCGTTCGAAGTATGTACCTCTAATCCGTTTCGAGATCTAAGATAATACGAGGAACAGTGAAAAATTATCGAGAGGTTGGAACGTACGTTGTGTAATTTGTAATAAATGCGGTATTAATAGCGTCTCGTGGATTCGGTTTATCTATGCAGTTTCAATTGAGAATTAGCAATATCTTATCTGTCCTAAATCCGATCATATTTTTTTCTTTGAGAAATTCTTCAATTTAACATCGAGCAAATGAATCCTCCGTGGAAAATTATATTTAATCGTTCTCTCGTTATTCGAAAGAAAAAATATTTTTCGTACGAGTTTCAATCTCAAATAAATTAATTAATCGATTAAGCGAATCATAAAAAGGATCACGAATTTCGATAAATTTACTGGCCGTATGATTTCCTTAAATTCTCGTTGCCATCGAGTGTATTACAAATTCGAAATACATTCGCGTAAGTCGTAATAAATAAGTACACATGAGTAATGGCGTAAAAAAGAAGCACCAGAAGTCTGTAGTAAAATCGTTTCACTTTGTGTTGGGAGGATGATTATTCCGAGGAAGATTATTCGTAAATTAGTAATAACTACGAGAAACTTACGGGCCGAATATAAAATCAGAGAATAAACTGGAAAGGTCAGTCTTTTCGCGTGTAGGACGGAGAATGAACCGTGTGGGAAGAGAATCATACTATTCTTATGAAAAAGATCCTTTGCATATGTGTTGGAGTTATTAAATGCTCACTTGGGCTGCATATAAACGTCGATGAGTGTTTAACGTCGCAACAAATCGTTCCACACTGTGAAGATGGAGTTTCCTTAAAGTCGCTTCTCTCTCTTTATTTATTTTTTTTTTTTTTCTAGTCTTATTTACTTATTTATTATTTTAATCGATCGACCGATTAAAAATTACGATTAATAATCTCTCGCGAATTGATCCTCGATCGTTAATTGTCGTTAACGATTGCGTTAATTTTCGATTAATTTACATTAACTTTAACGATGACAATACCAATTTTTTTATCATTATTTCATCGATGTTAAATAATTAATAACGATTATTACCGATCGAGATTAATCGTTAATCGAATGAAATATTGATAAATCCCAGTTTTTTTTTTTGCCCCCGAACGGTCTGCAATTTCTCTCTTTGATTTGTCTAGAGAATTGCATCTGCCAGGGGCACACGCGTTTTGTCTCTAGACGATTTGTCAACAGTACAAAATTATTTTATTACGCAATGTCATCTCAACGATTCAATTAAATCAACGAACCACCTGAACACATTTTTTTTTTTACAACGTTCTCTCTCTTTTTTATTTATTTATTTATTTTTTTTTATTACATAGTTAATAAAGAATATAAATAATTTATATAACACTCGACTATGATTTTATATTACTATGTAAATCATAATATGTAGAGACTATAGTTGTCGAAGTTTACCTTTTTTTTGTTCCACGACTTTGAATAGATTTCCCTTCCATTCCTAACCGTATAGTAATGACAGTATAGTGATTCATTCTGCGACTGGAATAAAAAGATCTAGTGTTATCTCGTTGATAGTACGTACGATCGAGTTTTACGATCATTCTTTATTCTGATTTATGATGACGATCTCAAAAAAAAAAAAAAGGAAGAGAGAGAGAAGACATACCTATGATTGTTTAAAATGACAGAATTAATCATCGAAACAAACTAAATTCCCCCGACACAATGGGGACTCTTACAAGGTTCCTCGTCTCTTTTCATCCGCGGAGCATACGGCATACTATTTCCAAGCTGCATCTGACAAGATATGTCACATTTGTGTCGTAACACCGGATTAAAGCATGGAGAGCAATCCCTTTCGTGGGAATAAGGATAACAAAACCAATGATAAGGAGGTGCACAACCAAATGAGGGATTCAAGCCTAATCCCATAGTTAATTGTGGTACCAAACCCAATTGGAAACCTCCGCCGAAACCACCCCCATAACCTCCAATGTAACCTCCACCATAACCTCCGCCATAACCACCTCCGGAAGGACAACAGGTCGATGAACATCCTCTACAGCTGGCTGATATCGTTAAGAAAATTCAATTAGAATATATCAATAGTCGTATCGAATAATATCGAAACGAAGAAAGTGGAGAAGCTTTTGGTGTCGTGAAATTTACTTACGACAACAACTGCAATTACAATAATCGACACTCGATTGAGTCGTACCACCGGTTTGTGATCGCTCGGTACCAGGGTTGATGTTATTGTTAAGCTCGATATTCGTCGTAATATTTGCCATTCCAACGACTGGCTTATCGCTACCTTTACAATCCCCGTCAACGCACTCGGTCTCGTACTCCGTTATGATCTGATGTTTGTGTTTGGCTCTTCTTATGCAATGAGAACACTTTTGACTGCAGTCGTGACTCGAAATGGTTTCGCAGCTTTTAACGCACGACTCCATGCAATGGTGATCTGTTTATAAAACGATTACGAGATAATGATCTTTTCAAATATTTCGTATCCCTTTGATTCGTATTTTAGAATTGCATCTGCCAGAGGCACACGCCTTTTATATCTATACACTTATCTACGGTACGAATTATTTTATCACTACCCATATAAATATTTTCAATATTTCGTATGTGAACAATGATCGGATTGTAAGGGTTAAATCTTTTTTTCTTTTTTTTTTTTTTTTTTCCTTTCCGTCGCTAAAGGATAAACGACGATAATTTTAATTAGATCGTTTTCATTGCGAAACGAAGAGACGAAGATCTAATCGGTTTGAAAAAAGAAAAAAGAATAGGAAACATTCGAATCCCTCTCTAATACCAATCATTATTCTTGGATATATATATATATATACGTAGAAACAATTAGTAATTTCTACCCATTTCCGGTGATATCTCATGATGATGCCTCTTCACTTTGTTCCCTTTATAACTCGGATACTTGAGACACTTAATGTACGTCCTGTAATTGGGATGTTGACAATCGAGAATTAACTTCTGTTCGTCCGACGTATTCTCTTCGGTGGTTGTAACGTCGGACTCGGCTCTAACCGAATACAAACCGTTCCAAACGATACTCGATAATATAACGAGAATTATAGGAACAATTAATTTTACTCGACCGTTCTCCATCGTGATTTTAACGAAATGGCCTGCGACTCGGTCTCGCATGTACCTTTATACTTGTATTTAACTCGTTACTGTGTAAACGAACTTTCCTGGCACCTACCGCCATACATACATACATACATACATACATACATACATACATCGAGCAACATACAGTACCTGTCAGAACCTTTAGAGATGTTTGCACCGTGCGATGAGATACCAGAGGGAAAACGCGTTGCGCACTTTGCTAATATTTTAGCGCGTAAATTTTTCACTTAGCTTTAAACGACGTTCGCTACGACAAACAAATTTGCACTGCTTATCGCGCATTGCCCAGCTTGAATCCACTTCTAATCTCTTCCTCTCTCCTTCTCTTTTTTTTCTACAACCTCCTTTCTGTTCTCTCTTTCTTTCTCTCTCTCTCTCTCTCTCACTCACTCGCTCGCTCGCTCACTCTCTATCGCGAGTTCTTCGTACTTAAAACATGGATCTATCGACATCTTCGATCGATATCGTACTCTTTTCTATAGACATTTAATTCGTTTATTTTCCATTAAAAATCTATCCGATCTACTTGTTATATAAAAAAAAAAACCTTTTATTATTACCGTTTGTCAAATATTGCAATTGAGGTCTATTGCTTTATAACAAAAGTAATATCAGTCATTATCAAATTATTATTATTATTATTATTATTATTATTATTTCTTCGGTCTATTTATATATGTATATATATAGGAATAGCTTGGATATCTGCGTTACTTCGTTACAATAATACATAACGTCGATGCTACTGAATTCTTTTTCCATATTCCTTTTTCCTTATCGATAAGTGGTCTTCATAGGACAGACGAGACTCAACCAACCAAGCCCAAAGATATTTTTAACCCGTTACAATGTACACTTAAATGCGCGATGCGATAATGATAACTTTAGCATAATGCGTTTATGGCATAAACACGAGCGACGATATTTAACCTGCAAAGTACGCGATTAAAATCATCATCGTGCGTCGTATATTTTACAAGGACGAAAGTGTCGAGCACCGTGTTAAATCTCGTTACTCTCTAAAGTAACGTTATCTTTTGTAGGTCCCCAATGGAATTTCAAGAAATATCAAAGAGAGATCGTTAGCAAGACTCGTTTATTATTTACGATATCATAGAATGCAGCTTAAAGTCATTTACGACTCCGACGCGTTCTTTCAACGCAACGCGTCATTAAAAATAAATTTTGCCCTTCCCTATCGAAATTTCGATAATCGACGAATTAACGTGTGCGTGTGCATGCGCGCGCGCGCGAATAAATTCGAAAATACGTACGATATTTTATTCCGGCAACGTAGATAAGCAATACAAACGAAGTGAGAATTTTTACGATTTTTTTCTGTTCTTTTATTTTTTTTTTTTATTTTAAATTTCTAATCTCCCTAAAAAGACTAAATCCGTAGATCCTTTTATTTGTTTCTCGGAGAAAAATTTCTTTAATTCCAAAAGCTCTATGAACACACCGGTGTCGATTAATACTTACGATGTTTGTTTAATATCGAATAGGTCAGTGACACAGGTGTTCTTATCGCGATCAATGTAAGCGAAAGGTGAATGATTTGCTCGATTAGTAAATAAGAATATGATAACACAGAAGCGTTATATATTACTTTCATTTATTTATTGATATTGCTAGCGTTTAGAGAAAAAGAAAAGAAATAATATTAACAGTATAAAAATGAAGAGTGAGAGAGAGAGAGAGAGAAATGAGAGAATCTAATCCTACGTGTAAAATGATATACTCTCTCGAATGTAATCTTCGAGATATTAAATTGCAAGCTTAAACGAAGAGACGACGATATAATATTCTTAGATGACCTAAAAACGATCCATCATCGTTCGATCGTGAATATAACGGCACGAAACAACAAAAGTTACTTCGATAAATCGGTCACGTTCGTAACATATTCTTATTGGCTTATTGACCCTTACGATCGATGATATAACGTTCCCCTTTAAAGAAAAGGAAAAAAAAAATATATCGAACGTGGATTATCAATATCGTCTAATCGAATTAAAAACAAAAAAAAAAGAAGAAGGAATTTTTTTAAACGCAATTCAAAGTTGAAGTTACTCGATGATAAATGAATGAAGTGTTAGCAAAATAAAAATAATAAATGAACGTACGTATTGTTTGTGCTTTTGAACAATTGATAAATAAATAATACGTTCAATGATAAATAAATTTGTTCGTTGATGTATAACGAAATGAATAATTACGTTCTATGATAAAACAAAGTTTTGGGATTATTATCTGGCTCGAAGTACCGTACTGACAGAGAAAATAATTGTCATCGTCACCTACCGGTACAAGGATCGTGATCGACATCTTGATCGTTCCAGACGGCATAGTTTCTAACACGAGCAAGTCTTTTCATAATCGGGACAACATGATTTTAATTCAACTCTCCCATTGTTCCACTTGAACTTCTTTTCTTTTTTTTTTTTTTTTTCAGTATCAGAACCTAGTATTTTATTCTACGAATAATATACAACGGTGATCGATATCTTTATAATATTTTTTTATTTTTTTTTTTTTTTATCACAGCGAAGTTCTCCGGTGTATTGATTAATGATGAACGTTGAATAAATAATCTATATCATTAATCATCGTGAATATATATATATATATATACCTATAAATTTGTACATGTTTTATGTTTGACCGTAATACCATGAATATATTTTTAAGATAGACGAAACCTTTTTGGTAAATCGGATACTATTGGCGTATCGAAGAAACTTCTAATGCACCTCGAAACTTTTGACCCGACTAATGGTAAATTTTAATGGGGATCGAAAGTTTCTAAGCGAACGAAAAGTATCTGTAGATGTTCCAAAGGTCCCGAGAGAGGCCGTCAAAATTTCAAATGGGTCCGAAGTTTGTTTGGCGAAGGGAAAGTTTCCGGATGGAACGAAAATTTTAATATGACTAAATTATTAAAGAGGAGTAACGATTCGATTCGATCGGAGTAAATTTAAAAGTTTGGCGTTCATCTGGTATAGTTTTCTTTTTCTTTTTCGTGGTCACCGGATCTTCGGGATTCAAGTTTAAATTTATGAAAAAAAAAAGAAGAAAAAAAACCGAATGAAAAGAGAGTTATATTCAAATGACAATCATTATTGTCTCGAACGGCTTTCTTTCGGTACCGTTCGAGCACCGGAAGTTCGAGCATACGTGTTGACATTTCGTACCAAGCAACGGAATATCGTAATATCGTTTTTACAAGAGGTAGAAATCTACAATTGATCGAAATGTTTCGACGGTCGTTATCGAGAAACGTAAAAGAAAGTAAAGAAGAAAATCCAATGAATGTTTCGTTGCGTTCAGCGAGCTCGACTAATCGATTCATTCCATAATGAAAATACCGCAGTATTTTGGAATCCACTTTTCCCTCGCACGAGCTACGGAGTTTCGACCGGAACGAGAATGAAGAAGGGGCTGCGAGGGGCGGGATCGAGTCCCTCGATGCGAAGAGGGACGAGAAAGTAACGGGTTCCGAAGCAAGGAATGACGCGAGCCATGCTTATGTATATTTCACCTTCTTCGTCCTTCGAATACCAGATAGATGCTGATCTTTCTTATAAAAAAAAAAAAATTATTTCAATAATCATAAAAGAATCGTATCTTCGATCAAAAGTGTCCTTGTACAAAAAGTTGAACACTTTTAACAATTGATTTGTTCGTTTTATAGGAGAAGAGATAAGATATAACAGATTGAAATATAACAAATATTATTTTAATTGAGTTAGGACAAACGAAAGAGAGAGAGAAAACGTTGTTGATAAATTATATACTCGGTTGACGGATGTACATACGAACGAAGAAACGCCGATCGAAACGATAGAATAGAATGCAGAAGGTGTCGGCCTGTACGTTCGAATTTGGCGGTCGGTCCCATCGTCGTAACGAAGATGACCGAAGAGAGCCGAGGTAATGGGATCGGGCCCTCGCGAGGCCGAAGAGTGGGGTGGCGCACTCTCGCGTACGATCCGAGTTAATAGAAAGAGCGGAGCGAGTGAGACGCGCAATGGCCGCCGTGACCCGAGGCGCGCGGCTCGTTGCCGATCGTCCTTAATTTTCCCGTCTCGATACCGTCGTGCTTCCACGCCCACGAAAATACGCGCTGTTAGTTCGACGTTGAATCAGTCGGCACACGTCTCTACGACGCGGTGAGCTTCCAAGCCTTTTTCGCTTTTTTTTTTTTTTTTTTTAATACATACTCGAAATTATAGTTGTCGCCGAAGAAGAAGAAGAGGAAGAAGAAAGGAAAAAAAAGGAGAGAGAGAGAGAGAGAAAAAAAAAATATTTAGAGCTGTTATATACAATCGTCGTTGGTGGTCGGAGTACCGAGTAATCCTCCGATTGGTCAAATGATAACCGACTTGTAGATTTTTTTCTTTTCTTTTTTCTTTTTTCCCCCTTGAAAATGATCAGATCGATCGATCGATCGATCGATCGATCGTTCCAGTGAAAATAATTATTATTCGCAGTGTTCCGTG